>PVLA01009349.1:0-76506 GCA_004027455.1 Hydrochoerus hydrochaeris | reverse complement strand
AAGAAGAAGAAGAAGAAGAAGAAGAAGAAGAAGAAGAAGAAGAAGAAGAAGAAGAAGAAGAAGAAGAAAGGAAAGGAAAGGAAAGGAAAGGAAAGGAAAGGAAAGGAAAGGAAAGGAAAGGAAAGGAAAGGAAAGGAAAGGAAAGGAAAGAAAAGAAAAGAAAAGAAAAGAAAAGAAAAGAAAAGAAAAGAAAAGAGGAACAGACTTTACAAAGACCAGGAAGGGAGAACAGAAAGAAACAGAGAAAGGGAAAGAATAGAGAGAGGAGGAGGAGAAAAGAGGAGGGGAACTTCTTTACTCTGGAAATGTAAAGATTAAATAAACTGGGAGATTTAAAAGAACTCCAGCCACTATTTCTCCATTGCACACTTTCTCCATTGCACACTATCTTGAAAAAAATACCATTTCCCATACAAGTCTCTTCCCATTAGCCTGTAGAGAAAGCATTTTATCTCATTTGAGCCTCTAGTATAGGAAAAAAAAAATCTAGAGTCCTTGAAAGTATCACAGATTGTGATGGTTGGTTAAAGTAAAAAGATTTCTTTTTATTTCAAGTCTTACCTTAATAACTCTGTTCTCTGGTAAATTTTCTGAGAAATCTGAAAGTGCCTCCCCTTGTTAGTTGTAATAGGTACAGATTCCTACTTGGGAAGTGTTAGCACATAATCAGACAATTCGTTACCCTCAGAGACATAAATAGTGCTGCCTCTTACAGGCACAGAGCACCGTTTGGGTACATTTTGTGGCTGCCTCTTACTCTCATGTCCTTATCCCTGTATTTCTCTTCCTAGACCTCAGATTTGAATTACAGGGACAGAAAACTTGTGGGAAAAACTACTACCAGTATTTCATTATAAAAGACCATTGAGAAAGGTGTCAGGAAATATTTATGGTGAAGCATAAAATAATATAATTGCTTTATTAGCTCACTTGGTGGTCATTTATCTGAGCACTTTTATGCCCATGTTGCACTAAGTCCTGGGGGTACAGTAGCAGACCAGAGAAATATTCCCACTGCAGCAGGGAACATTCAGTGTTGTAGGTAGAAGGGAAGTAACTGCTGTCTCTTGAGCTGAGTGGGGCAGGGTAAGTGAAAACCTATGGGGCTGTAGCTAGCCATGATCTGGAGGAATCATAGAAGGCTTCCTCTGGAAGGGTTGGTGTTTAGAAAGAAAATTGAGATTGAGTAAAAGACAGCTATGTGATGAACTGGAACTCAAAGTATGAGATGCAACTGAAATAAAAAGTAAATATTTAACTTAAAAGAATTTGTTTCAGTAGCAGACACACTGTCATAATCCCCTTGCAAATACTCCCTCTAACTTCAGAGACATGTATCCCATCATTCTTGCCACTTTCTGAAGCAGTTCTGGAAGTTCTCTTTCATGAGTGTCTTTATAGGTGTGACAAAAATACACTGAATGCTGCTGCTGCTGCTTGCCGTCCAAAAGAAATACAGGCTCATAAAAACATTATACTGTGTCCTCATCCACCATAAGGTGGATAAATAATTACCAGATCTTCCACCACGTGACTTCTGACTGCTCCTCAAAGTCAAAATAATCATGAAAGGTAAACATTTTGAATTGATTCAGAATATTGAGGTAGCCATGAGAGTGTAACTAAAGATACTCAAAAAAGTAGAGTTCCAAAACTACTTCAGAAAGTAGCAAGAAAAATGGGATAAGTATGCTTGAAGGGAAATATTTTGAGTCACAATATGTTGTTTACTGCATGTGTCAGAGCAAGTAGTTACTTGAACCTGAGCAGGACTTCCATGGAGACCTGCAATCCTTCTCAGGGACTACCTTTCAGTGTTCACAGCAACTCCCAAAACTACTGCTGTGCACTCAAAGCCTTCAATTGCAATGAGAGACATTCTAGCTAAACTATATCTGAAAGATGGCAGTTTCTAAACTAGCTCTTGCTGGTCTTCTGTCTTTCTTTTATGTCTTGGGAATCAGAGACTCAGTTGCAGAATAATTCTATGACTGTATTTAGATCAGACATTGGATTAATAACAAATACTTCCAATCTTTTTTAACATACCAATGACATACTTTGGAAAATGACAGAAAACTTGAATTTCTATTAAAATTAAATATATACCATCATAAGGATATATATTATAGTAACCAAGGAGAGTTGAGGCAAACTGAGAGAGGCAGAGAGAATGCAGAACTCAGTAAAAATAAAGATTTTATTTTTTTCAAAAGAATGAATTGTGTCTTCAATGAATGCAGAAATTGCAATCAACATTTTCTCTGGATTGATTTATGTTTTTTTACTGTAATGGCTGAACATGAAAGAAGAGCTAGGTTTGGGAAAATATTAGAGAAAAGAATAAGGGGGTTGAATAAAGACAGAGGCTGGATGAAGGCTTTCAGAGACAATGCCATGCTTCTGTCTCAAGTGACAGAAGTTTTCCCTCATCTGGTTAGATGTCAGACAACCTCAAACCCTGTTACGTCGATGGGGATCACTTGGAAGTATTCATCCCTCAAAATAAAAAAGAAAGAATAAACTCATGAGAAAATTTAAAAACAGATGTTTTCTTCAAAGGTACTTAAACTATAGGTATCTTCTTACACAGAAAAATTCTCAAGAAAGGAGCTCAGGGTAGAATGTGCAAACTGACCAACTAAGAAAATGGAGGAGAAAATGTATCAGCAAAAGAAATCAGAAAAACAGCTATTGTTAAACTACCAATCCAACTACTATGCTTTCAAGAAAATGTTCTAACTAGAAAACAGCATATGACACAATGTTGCATGTCTGGTTTCTAACACTAAAACAGGAAACAAAGATAATAAAAAGCAGAAGTTATCTGGGGGATGTTTTGAACTTTTCCTGAACATTCTGGAATGTAGTCAGGAAGAAGGTCAGGCAGACCAAACAATGAGCAATACCTACTAACCTCTCCAACATCCACTCCTCAAATCTCACTTCAATTTTTGAGCCGTTCTGAGGAGACATGGTAAAATGGGAATAAAAATTTTACTTATAAAAGAACCAATTAGATTAGGCAGTTACAAAAAAGAAAATTCCCAGTGCATTTGGTATCCTGTAGAAATCCGGATCTTTGTGGCAATTGCACATTAACACTACCCCATTCATCTTATAAGGTTTGCTGTGATCTTCCCTTTATGGATAACAGAATGGCTTTAGAGACTGCTAAGAGATTCAAGCCATGCCAGAGAGCTATGTAATCCCATACGCAATGCCCCAGATGTCTTTTGAATAAGCTCCAGGATGAGCCAAAGTGTTTGCTTGGGATCCAAAAGGATAGATTCAAAGGTCACTATTAGCCTGGTGGACCATTAAGTAGCTTGTACCTTAAAGCACTTTGTGGGTGACAAAATGGAGGAGGAGCCAGAGCAGCAAAATTCTCCAAGATGCTTCACTCCCTTTCTTCCCATTTACTGAGGCCAACTAAGCTCCTCATTCAAAAGATATAGCAATATCAATTGTTTTTTTAATCTCTGCTTATGCTTTAATTTACAAGAATTTAATTCATTTTAACCCTTTGAGGAAAAAATTGATAGTCCAAGGCCATTTCTGATAGACCAGAAAGGTCTACAAAGATTTGCATTTCTGTGTAATAGGTCTTGGGACCTATTAAAACAAAGCTCTGGGTTATCAATAATAGACTCTCAATGAAATTTCTCTGTTTTGGGTACCACATTAGTTCAGCAATCTGGGGTTTTAAAGGACATCCATGTTGTGGAATCTTCTACTCCAGAGAGTTGTATTCTCTCTGTACAACTTCAACGAAGTAATTCTAGGGGCATTTGCAATAACAACAGTTGACATTTAATGTGGTGCTCTCTATGGTCTGTCCTCTAGCCCAAGTATCATTCACATATCGTGTAACTGATCCTTCCAACAACTCTATAAAATATGGAGTGTTGTTATTACCTTTTCATTGAAAAGGAGCTGAAGCATAAAAAGCGAGCAAGAGAAAAACCACCTGCCCAAAATCATTGAGCTAGTAAATGAAAGAATATGGATTCAAGTCTTGAAGTTGTGGTCTTCCTTGGTTTTCTTTCCTATTGTTTCTGTAGAACTGAGAGCAACCAGTGTTGTGCCTTTCGGCTTTCAAAATCCTTAATCATTTTTCAGCCTTTGCTTTTCTTTTTTCTATAATGCTCTGAGAAAATTTAGCTTCTCTCATACTTTTCCTGAGTTCCAAGTTTTAATTCCAACAGTAATAGTTAAAATTACTGAGTTCTTACCCTGTGTGGATGTCACATTCATTGTGTCATTTACAGATGCGGAACTAAGGCTCAGAAGACAAACAACTTGCCCAACACCCTACGGCTAGTAAGTGGCAGATGGCTCTTCATTTTCCATCTCTCTCCTCTGACCACTTCTATGAACTATAAAATAAATGTCCTATTTGCAATTCTACAATATTCAGTAGCTCTGGGGGCTAAAATTCAAGTTATGCTCTTAAGTTTTGAGATCAAATGAAAGGCATCACTGCGGGAATCATTGTGAATAGCAGGCTGCATTAGTAAAGCAGAAGCCTATATACTGTGGAGAATTCACAGCTGCAGCTTCTTGGTGATTAGACATAAGTGAGAAGAAAGAGAAGCCCTAATGGGGCTGCAAATACACCAAATCGTATCATGTGTGTCTACTACATGTGCTTTAAATACACGTTGTATTAATGCTTATGCTTTATTGATGATGAGTTTACTAATTTCCCTCAGATGTGTGCTTGGCAAATAGGGTATGTGAAATGAAGATTGCTGCTTCCTGTTGTAGTAAAGATAATGTAGAGAGGTCACTGTGATGCAGCTGCATAACACACAACTACAAAAGCACATGAATAACTAATCTTAAGCTGTACTGAAAAAAAAAAGAAAGAAAAGAGGGGCCTGTGGGAAGCATTATTTTGGTGAGGTGACATGTGGAAGGTGATGCAGCTGTTGAAACATTTTGCCTGACAAGAGTTAGGCACTGTGCAGGTTGGGGAAGATGGGCAGCACAGAGACCAGAGAGTGGCACAAAAGGCACATGCGTGAAGAAGTACAAACCCAGGTCTTGGATATCTGGTATTGAGGAGCAGTAAAATATCTACAATAAAGCCATCTCCACAGTCTTCAAAACACTGACATGTATTACTGCATTTGCTCCTCTCAAAACCTTCAGATATGGAATAAGAGGCTTCACTATCCCCATTCAATAGATAAACTTACCTAAAAAGCTAGAAGTTGTGTCTGTTCAAGGTCACTCCATTAGGAAATGTCAGAATGGGACCCAGATAGGCCTGAAGCCACTTCCATCGCTTCATGGTGTGACTCTCACATACAAAAGTTTGTTGGTGGATGACTGTCTTATGTGGCAATATAGATAGGCATGACTGAGTCAATCCTTATATTTTTGGTTAGGGAGTTAGAGTTTGGTATGGTAGTTATTGAATCTAACAATGGATTGCTTATACTTTCTGGGTATCAACTGACAGTGTTCAAGTATGGTCACATTGTACATGTAGATTAAAGACAAAATTCAAGACACATTTTCTAAAAACAATGGTGGAAACTCTACCAGTTGATTAGATGCAAGGCATCAAAGCAAGAAGAATTAAAGAAAATATCCTAGTTGGGGTCAGGGATCTGTTTGAAAAACAGGATGAGTTGAGATAGGGTTTGAAATTGAGGAAGAATCATTAAGTAAGAGTATCTTGTAGGTAACTAAAATGCAGGAAGGTAGTGCAGGTTGAATTCTTAAAGAAAATTCAAGTTTTTTTCTTTAAGTAATAATGTCAATTCAACAATTGAAGTAATAATGTCAATTCAGTCTATCTGAGAAGACATCTAAGCAGAGCAAATTAGATAATCATCAAGAAAATTCTTTGCAAGCTATAAAATGGATGTTAAATGGAAATTTGGGAGGTAGAGGAACAATGGAAAGCCCCCATGGCGATCAGGTCCCCCGGGAAACACAGAGGGCAGTGACTGAACACAGCATTGTGGTTCAGTAGGCACTCACACCAAGTTGAATAACTATCAGCATAATTCAAAAGGGTGAGCAGTTAGGAAATAGATAAAACCATGAGGTCTTAGAAGTCAGAGAAGGAGTGGGGGTTTCAAAGAGATGAGGATAATCACAGACTGAGCAAGAAGGAAGTTTGAGAAATGAGAAAGCTGTGGAGCAGGAACAAAGTGAGATCCAGAAGAGGATCTTCTCTGAGGCAGGGCAGGGCAGACATATTGTGCACAGTAGGAAGAGGAAGCTGGGAAAAAAGTGAAAGCAGTGATTCTTCTCATTCAGGGAGTTTAGGTGCAAAAGAACAACAAGAAAGCAGACAGAATTTTAATAACTCATGAAATTAGGAGGAAAGAAAACTAGCATTTGGTCAAACACTTGCCATGCATAGCAATCATAGTCTTTAAAATCCAAAGTAATTTTCAGAGACTGGCTTCATTTTATTTTAATTAATTAATCTTTTGGTACCGGGTATTGAACTCATGAACTTGCTCTTGATAGGCAGGTGCTTACACCAGTGAGCTAAATCCCCAGTCCCCAAGTCTGGTTATTTTTTTTGGGGGGTGGGGTACAGCTGGCTTCTTTTAAAGATGAGGAAGCTAAACCTTAGAAAGTGAATGTCACACTAGAAAGTGAGAAGCTGGAAGTCAGGACAGAGCGACTATGTTTCAAGTAGAGCAGTGAAAGCAAACCTTTAAGAGAGCAAGTGCCCAAATTGCAACCCAACACCCACCTATCCATCACAAAGTGCCAGTTGAAATTTGCTGGCCACCAGCACAAGGAGGAATTCTTCCACTGACCATTAGCTTTTGGCCTGCTCTCAAAAAGACATCTGAGTGTATTTCCCTTACCTTGTGGGAACTCTTGCTAAAATCACAGCCAGTCCATATATATATATATATATATATATATATGTATGTATATATATATATATGTATGTATATATATATATATATACATATATATATATATATATACTCTTATTTTCATAAATTCTTCACAAACAACTAAATAGGGTGCTGCAGCTTCAACTATGTCAGGGGGACAGCCCAGTATTAAAAGAATCACATCTCTTAATCAGAATGTATCTTTGCTAAATCTTTGATATTAAATTTAAACTTTTTGTAACTCAAAGATAAAATCTTGTGTAATAAAAACAAATGTATTCAAACTCCCAGCCAGCCCAAGCAACGTGACAGTACAGGAATGACCATGAGAAATCTCGAATGAGTCAGGGCTAATGTGTTCCAGCTGGTGTTGTCATTGCCTGGCACTGCTACTCCTTTCTGAGCATGTGCAAGGCCCTATGTGCACTGTTATCCAATGCTTGGCTGCTGGGGTAATACTGACTTTGCTCACATGCCAAAAGAAAGGGCTCTGCATGCCCACTGCAATATACATGTCACCATAGTACAATGTCTAATAGTATTCCTTGTCCTTGGTGAAAAAATTAAATGGAAAATTCCAGAAATAATAAGTTTTAAGTTCTGTGCTATACTGTATAGTTTAAAGAAATCTCGTACTGTTCCACTCCATGTCACCCAAGTTGCGAATCATCTCTTTGTCTAACATATCCATGCTGTATGCACTACTTTTCTGTAAGTCATTTACTATTTGTCTCTGCTATCAGATTTACAGCCTTGGTATTGATATTGTAGTTCTTGTGTTCAAACAGTCCTTGTTTTGATGAATAATAACACCAAAGTATAAGAGTAGGCATGCAAATGTGGGCTAGGGCACAAAATATGGACAGACAAATGAACTGTGGTATGATGTGACAATCCTGTGAGCATATGGGATATGTTGATTATTTTTCTCTTATTGCTGAGACAAAATACTCAACATTCAAAATCAAAGAAGGAAGGTTTTATTTAGCTCACAGTTTGTGGAGGTTTCAGTCCAAAATCTGCAGGCTCCAACGTAGGATGGCATGGTAAAAGACCAACAGTTCATGGTGGTGGAAGATAGCAAAAGTGACAATATTTCAAGTAGAGAAAAAAGGGAGGAGTATGAGGAAAAGACTTGTTCTGTCCCTTATATTGTATGTAGGCTGCCCACCCTAGGGTGAGTGTAGCACTCACACCCATTATCCAAGCATGGGACCATGAATCAATCACAAACTCTAGAAACTTAGCCCCAAGACTACATGAGGCTCTGGGGAAATACACAGACACAAACCATAACATGGGGAAAACATAATACATATAGAACTCAGAACTATTCATAGATTCAGGAGGGTCTTGGAAAATATTCCTCACAGATAAGGGTCCATTTTCTGTACATTCCTCTAGATCATGGATCAGGTATGGTCTTTCAAGAGAAAGGAAAGATGAAGTGAGGAAAGCCTGGAGCCACATGAGGGAGAGAATCAAGGTTCTCTAGATAACTCCCTGCCTCAAACATTGTCCAGTAACAAGCATTGCAGCACCCACAGAATTTGAAAGCATCCTCTCCCTTTATTGTGATTTTTGTGTCAACTGATGCTTGCTCCTGTCAGCTTCCTGACATTGAGTTTGCCATCTGTCTTATATCTGATACCTTTCTTTTTAAATTGCTATTTATCAGTACATTTTAGAGATACATAGTGGTAAAATTCATCATAGGAAATTTGTACCTGCACTTAGCATATCATGCTTCTTGTTTTTTTCCCATTTCCCTCCCCTCCCTTCAACCCTTTCCCATTTTTATTTACAAAAACTTTGTTTTAATTTTCCCCTTCTATTCTTGTGTGTGTGTGTGTGTGTGTGTGTCCCTTCTTTCCTTTCCCCTCCCTTTGTTTCTCTTCTCATTTGAACATTTTCTTCCCATTTCCCAATATCTATTATACCTTTTGGTCAATATGATGATTTTTACCCTGAGCAGAGAAAATTTAAAAGGGGTTAGGGTGAATAAAATAGAAGAGGAAGAGATTAGAACCAAGGCTGAAGGACAAAGGAAGATTATACAAATTTTGGGAAACTGGTGAAGGAAGAAGGAATATATAAAAACAAGAGCAGAACAGAATAATAACAAAAAACTAGAAACCCTGTTCACACTCAAAAAAAAGAACAACAAGAAAAATCAAGAAAAAAATTAAAACTAAAACAAGAAAGAAAGCAAAGAAGGAAATTTAAAAAGCCCACTTCAAGGCATGTCTCTGCTGTCTCAGGTACACAATATGGGCAGACAGAGTCCATATCTGAGTTGATTATTTCCAGCAGGCCAGCTGTAGTTTTGTGGCAGGATAGAGCATAATTCCAGCAAGCATGGACTTTTAGTTCCACTCAAGTTCAGGCTAGTTTTTGGCTGTCAGACTGGAACCTGATTTGATCAGCCTGTAACACTTCATGTACCTCCTGCCAGCTTGAACCCAGGTCTCTGACCCCCTGCTAACTTGAACTTAGCATGTTCACCCTGACACTGGGAGCTGCTAGATGGAGCCAGCCTGCAGCTGTTCTGAGTTCTGAGCTCAGTTGACTCCTCTCCAAGATTGCTACCAGTCAGTCACCTTCTCCTTTGGAACGTCTGGACCCAAATATAACTTACGAGTCACTGCAGTCCACTGCATCTGCTGCTCCATTCCACCAGTGCATTTCTCCGTGGAGGCCTTGGAGGCCACCAGTTGTCACTATGAGTGTGCGGATTTGAGCTGCCCATCCCACACAAGGAGTCCAGGCTCATGGAGAAAGCACAGATGGCCACCTCCTATGTCATCATTGAAGTCTCTGTGTTCACCTGCTCTAAGGGCTTCGATTCTCACTGCAGATCCTTCCTGGGTCCTGGAGTCCCACTTTCCTCCTCCTCTTCCTCAGGTTGCTATATTCCAGGGTCTGGACACAAAATCTTGGAGAGGCTCTTTCTCTGCTGCTTATCACTCTGCTATTTCCCTGGAAGTTGATTTTGATAAATTTCTTGTTGCTGTATCTCCTTGTGTCTTTTGTCCCAATCAGCCACACCCACCTTCTTAGAACAGTTTTACTGTTGCTCCCCTTGGCATTGTGCTCTCGGTTTACCTCTTACCATTTGGCCACTCTTTCTCCATCATCATTCCAGTCCACTGTTTTCTCTGCCTGTCCCATAATTGTTGATATTTTCCCAAGGTTCTATTCTTAACCCTTTTTCCTCTTCTCTTCTTTTAATCCCTGTGTGACCTCATCCTCTCCTCTGCCTCATCAAGCCCTAAATCCATCAATTTCAATGAGCTTATACTCCTAGCTCCAGACTGCAGTGGGAAAATTCCATTTGTCTTTTTTATAAATGCCTCACATTCAAAATGCCCCCCAAAGAGCTCTTTATTTCTTCCTCATAAATAGTATCTTTCTTATTTGTTCTGTTTATTAATGAAAGACACCACTTTCCTCTCAAAACATCTGACAGGACTCCTATCTCCTCTTTTTCATACTTTCCCACTAGTTCTTCCACTCCTCTTGTCCCATCTAAGTCTGCTTGCCTGCCCTGGACCGGCCAGTCAAAAGGCCTCTCTACTCACTTCTCTGAAGCCAGTCTTTCCTCCCCCATTTTCTGCCAGAATCAACTCTCTAAAATGCGTATCTTCTCCTCAGATTCCCAATTTAGGGGAATCCCTTGCCTTAAGGATAAACCCCAAACTCCTTAGTATGGGCATAAGCCCCTCTTGAACAATTCTCTCTGTGCCCTTATTTGTCTCTTTGTGTGCATCTCCTAGACCACAATATTACGCACTCTTCCCCACACTGGCCACGTGCTTTCCACTTTGGTCCTTCAGGCTTCCTGTTTTTCCACTTGGAATCCTTGATGCTCTCTCCTTAGACAACTGTCCATATTTAGAATCTCAAAGAAACTTTTCTTTATTTGCCCCAGCTGGTTGCTTCTCCTCCTTCTCTGTCTATCTCCTCTGTCTCCTCCTCTCTCCCTCCCCCAACAGTACTAGGGATTTAACACATGACTTTTGCACTGGACTACATCCCCAACTCTTTTTAAAGTTTTTATTTTGAGACAGGGTCTCACTAAATTGTCCAGGCCAGGCTTGACCTTATGATCCTCCTGCCTCAGCATTCCGTAGTACTGGGATTACAGGTATATACCACTATACCCAGTTCCCATGCATTGTCATAGCACTCTAGATTTCTTTCTGATGACCCTTCTGGTTTCACAGCTTTGTCTATTCACATGTGCAACTCATTCAGCACCTTGGAGTTTCTCATATATTGGAGATGTGTTTCCTGTACACACGGCCTATATGTGTGCAGCTCACAGAATGGCTTTGTAGTTGAGAGGGAACAAATGAGCTCTGCCTTCCACTAACTGAAAAGGGCACTTACGCACACAAGTTAGACCATATCTCTGAATTTTTGTCTTTTGACCTATGGAATGATCAAATCAGAGCACCTGGGGCTATTCTTAAGTAAGCATACCCAGGGCTATTGAAGATTGAGTTTATACATACACAGAGCTCTCCACAGTGCTTGAATGCAGTATAGTTCCCCAAGGCTTGCTGTTGCATGAGTGAGAACCTGTGGTTGGTGTTGGGTGGGCTGGAAGAGAGAATGCATTTTCTCAGAGCCCTTGGGCAACAAGACTAAGTGGCTTAAAGAAAGCATCAGGGTCGCTGATGCAATCACACAGCCAAGGGCCCTGAGATTCTCAATGTGGAAGTTAGAGGCTCCAGGGGCAATCATTAAGCAAAAGACTCAGAGCATCACCTACTATCAACCAGAGAGGACGCTAGCACAGCAGATGAACAAGTTTTCCCCTTCTGATAGATAGGGCAGATACTGCTGCCATCCTTTTTGGGGCCGCTTTGCATAAAATCTCATTGTTAATTCCTCATAAAGATGATATATCTTGCACTAGCCTCTGTTCTCTGGAAGATTAGCTGTTCTTTACTGAGCAATTGATCATGTCAGAACAGCTGGCTATTTGCACATTACTTAATACTATTCTTAGCTAATGGTGACTTTTGTGTATCTAAGTCAATGTGTCTGAGTCCCTGGGTCTTCCAGGCTTTTTCAGGTAGAACAGAGGTCTAAGGTCTGAACGTATCTTTTGGTACAAGGTCACTATCAACAGAGGGGATAAATGGGGGAAGGGACTAACAAGGCCTAACAATGCCATGCAAATTCATCAAAAGATATTTTTACTAAGGATAAATAAAAGTAACTTCTGTGAAGCTTTGCATAGCTACAGCTTTGCCATAGTGATGGAAACATTCAAAACATCTTCATAAACTGTGTCATACACAGTGCATTCAGTTTTCTTCATAGCTCAACATAATCTCCATCTGTTGCTTCTGTTCCCTGTTTCTTCTTTGTTGTTTAATTACCAGTAGAGCTGTGGGAGATTCTTTTTTTGGTTCTGAGTCCCCTCAGCACATTAAACTGTAGATGCTTGGTCCTTTCTCATTAACATGGTGTAACTGCTGCTGCCAAAGTATTTCCCAGTTTCCCTTGAACTTACCTCTTTGTATGTTTCTCAGTTTCCTGTCACATATTTAATTGGTCTGGTTGGTTTTCATAGTTGTATCTAGCAGGCAGATTTCCCCCTGCCTTTTTGTTCTTAATTTTTTAAAACAGTCAAGCTAAATGTTGCAGTGTGACATAGTCAAATGAATTTGACATATGTAGAAAAGAATGATCAAAATATTTAAAAGGTTGTTCAATAGAATATATTGAAATAAATGGAATTTTAAATTTGAAATGACCTTGCTTTTGACCAGTGGCCTTTAGCTATGTTATGTTTCTAAAAAGAATGACTGTGAGTTTTCTTTCCTTACCTTTTCAGTGAGTAAGGTGCTCTTGGTATCAAAGCTCCCTGCTTCTGTATATATCTTCTCCCTACAGGTGGAACTATTTGATAGTAGTCAACCACATTCACAGCATCCCATCTCATTCCCAGAAGCCTCCAACATTAGAGGATTCAAATTTACTCATGTGCTGAAATACTTTTGATCTTGTGCTGCATTCTAGAATTGGGATTCTCATACCTGAGATTCATTTCCCAGTGCATTAGGGGAAATGAACTCCTGCCTGGGCATCTCTGGTCTGAGATCCTGTGTCCAAGGCTTTTTCTAGCAACCATGTTTTTCAGGACTCATGGCCTGCTTGCACTGACCAGGCCTCTCAAGTCCAAAATCCTCTGCTTGCACTGTTGTCCTTTGTGCCATGGCACCCCGACTTGGAGCCAGCTGATTATGGACTGAAACCTCCAAAACTGTAAGCCAGATAGATAAACCTTTCCTTCCTTAAATTTTGTCCCAACAATGAAAGAAAGTAATCAAGACAGTCATCTTATTTGGAAATATGGTCTGCACAGATGTAATATTAAGATGAAGTCATCTTGGGTAAGGTGAGCCCTAAGCCCAATATGAAACTTCTTAAAAGAAGAGGAGATACAAACACATAGAGAGAGAAGATGATGTAAAGAAAGAAGCAAGGCATTATCTGATGATAATCAAGAGATTGGAATGGCGTGTTTACAAACTAAGGAATGGCAAGGATTTCTGGTTAGAACCAGAATCTAAAAAAAAATGTAAGAAAAGATTTTTCCTTTGAGCCTTTAAAGGAATCATGGCTCTGCTGACAACTTGATTTCAGATTTGTAGCCTTCAGAACTGTGAGAAAATAAAATTTTGTTACTTTGAGTCAGCTGGCAACTTTGGTGAGTTGCCTTATGCACCTAGTACAATGTTCATTTTAGAAATGAATTAGGGATGCTCAGAAATGCTAATTTACCCAGTAGCAAGTGCTTAGTGCTCCATAAATCCATAAATCTAAACATTTGAACCACAGGCTCCCTAATTGCTTTGCGAGTTAACCTGGCCCATAAAGTAGGGGTTCCTTTTTTGTTCTATCAAAATCATACTCCAGAAGAACTAAACAATAATAACAGGTTCCCAGTACGATTGGATTCAACTTTGGTTTTATGAGATGTGAATGTGTTAATGCATTTTTACAGACAGAGGGAAGAAAATTCTACATAAATCAGGCATTTTTTGGCAGAACCCCATATAGCTTTTAAAATACATTAAGAATTTCCAAGAATAGGATATTAAAGATTACTGTGTAAATTGGTTAGAGGCTAGAATACTCTAGGGGAGATTTATTAGAGAAGCTTACAGAATTAGAAGCAGAAGAATATACAAAGAATCTTCACCAGCACACTGAGGAGCTAGTGGATCTAGTAATTGCTCAGTTCATGGCAGGAGCTAGAGGTCATGGATCAAGACAGACTGCACTAGTCCAGGACCAAAGGCCTGGAAGTTCCTCATGGAGCTGTTGATATGAGTCTGTGTTGGAAAGTTATATAAACATGAAACTGACATCCACCAATGACATAGCAAAGGATGAGCCTGTTCTAATAGAATGGAGCTCTTCAAATGTAGGCAAAAAATGAACAAAATGTTTTAAAAACTTTAAACTCTATCAGCCTTCTGGTCTTCTGAGATCTGACCAGAATCTCCCATACAGAACAGCTTAAAGTGTTCCAACTCTTCCCTTTCAACTGACATCTCTGAACCTTTCCAAATTCTTCTCACAAGCCATTCCCAAAGGCTCTTGAACCACATAGTCAGGTGTAGTCATAGTAACAACCCCACTTCTCCGGTACCAAATTTTGTCTTGGATACTTTTCTCTTGTTGCTGAGACCAAATGGCCAATACCCAAAATTAAGGAAGGAAAAGTTTATTTAGCTCACAGTTTGTGGAGGTTTCAGTCCATAATCAGCTGACTCAAGTTCAGGGTGGCATCACATAGGGGCAACAGTTCAAGGTGGCAGGAGACAGTAAAAACAAGAGTAAAAAGCAGAAGAGGTTTCTTTTCTAATCTACCCTGAAGGGGGTCCTTTACACCCACACTATCTCCATGCCTTCCTCTTCCACAGGCTCAGGATGTTTATGAAATGAGGACTGGCCCCTTGCTGAGTTACTTAAACTTCTTTTTTTTTTAATTTTATTTAAAGAGAGGGGGGAAGCATTAAACTTCTAAACTGCTGAAATTGACACATTGTATCAACCATTATACTCCTTGTCCCTTCCTCTCTGGTGCTACTTCCCTGTTCTGATCCTCATGTGCCATGACCTACGCAGCTTTCTTCTGCCATACCTTACCACCATGATGTTCCTGCCTTGGAGTCTAGGACCACATATTGAATTCCCTGTAACTGTGAGATAAATCAACCCTCTCCACTTTAAAATGTGTAGGTTGGACAATGTGTCCCAGTAACTAGAAAGCTGGCCAATACACTGTGTTTCTCAGATTTATTTGACCATGGGAGGGAGCATTTGTATAATAGCATCCCATGGGTTTCATGTCCTATGAAAGTTACTTTCGGAAATGCCCAATTAAAGAAACAAAACAAAAGAAAAACTCCTTTTTACCTTTCTTTCATAACATCATTTTCACATCAACTATGTTTTAAAGTTACATCTTCATATGGGTCTCTGAAGGACTGAAAAACATTTTGAAGCATTAAAATACATTTATAAACCACCTCCTTGGGTAGGCTAAATTAACTGTTGTAACTTTTTTATTCTTTAGACCACTGTGTGTATTTCCAAGGGTCAGTGTTTTGTGGTCAAAAGCTGTTATAAACATGTCTATAATTGAATAAATTTGGATCTTTGAAGTTGTATCCAGGGACATTGTATACCATTGGTGTTGAAAATTCCTACAATTTTATGTAGTCCTGATACAGGACTCACACCAGAATCAGTACTAACTTACCCTTGACAATTCTAGACTCCACTTTCCTAGTCTGCAATAAAATAAACCCCTATTTTTCCTTTATACAACCACCTCCTGGTGACCACCTTCTTATAGGAAAATTAATCCATCCCACTTGAATGGCCTCACTGACCATCACCTCTACATGGACTGTGAAGATATGTCACAATAACATATCTTCTGCTACTCCTGGAACTTGTCTACTTACTTTAGAGCCACTAATAAGAATTCCCCAGTGGGAATCACTAAATGAATAAATACACTGCCCCATTGTACTCCCAGATCTCTGTGTGTGGCCCCCAGATATGCTTTTAACCCCCAAATACCTGTAAGTAAGGAAACATTGTACCTCCTAATCATTGAAGAGGTGCTCTCTATAGTAAAGATTCTAAATTACTTTTTTTTGTCTTTTTGAGACAGATTCTTTCTATGCAGTTCAGGCTGGCCTTGAGCTCACTTTGTAGCCCAGGCTGGTCTTGAATTTGCAATGACCCTCCTGCCTCAGCTTCCCAAGTGCTGGGATTACAGGAGTGAGCCAACATGTCCTGAAACATTCTAAATTAAAATAAGTGGAAACTGAGATATCTCAGGAAGAGAGTGTTAGGAATTATTATAGAATTTGTGCTTGTGTCAGATAATTTGGAGTATTTTATGAAACAAATATGGTCATTTATTCTTATAACACATTCTGAAAAGAGAGACACAAGTTGGTATTCACCTGTTATTTTCTAGACCTCCAGGATGCTTTCCCTCCATAGATACTGGCAGTGCTGTAGTGTTCATACAGATATGGTCCCAGGTGTTCAACAAATTTTTCTCTGGCTAACTAAAAACAGATGAAGGGCAATATGGTTGCTCATGACAATTCTGCCTTCCTTAGTCATTTTTTCATTGCTGGGACAAAATATTTGGCACCCACAATTTAAAGATTTCTCTTGGCTTACAGTTTCAGAAATTCCAGTCCTTGTTTGGCAGGCTCAAACACAGTACATGGCAGAGGAAAGCCACTCACATCACAGCAGCTAGGAAGTCAGAAAGAGAGAGGCAGAGACAGAGAGAAAGAGAGAGAGAGAGAGAGAGAGAGAGAGAGAGAGAGAGAGAGAGAGAGAAAAAAGAGAGAGAGAGAGGAGCTGCCCTTCCAGGTCACAGCCCCAGCGACCTTCCTAACAGCACACTTAACTGTTGAACTCATTAATAGGTTAGTGCTCCCATGATCCAACCAACTTGCAAACACATGAGATTCTGGGGGGACATTTGAGATCTGAACCATAACACTACCTAGTGAATTAAAATTTAAACCTATGCTCCCCAAAAGTTGCCAAAGATAAATTTTTGGATAATCTTCTCTTGTTGCATCAGCCCAACTTTTGTAGTCATCAGTCGGAAGGCATGTAACCCAGGGAATCAGGTCTCCTTCTAAGACCTGGGCTCTCTTCTGAAGGTTTCTGTGGATTCTTTTTGAGGACACATAATTCAGAAAGGGATGATAGTGGAAACATCAGAAATTCTGTAACATGATCCTGAATACACAGGATAACTTATTATGTATCGGGTCAGTGGAAACCTGATGTCTGCAATAAGGACCGTCCTAAAGGGGCAAAATATATTGTTATGTGCTTTAAAAATTAACTGAGAGCAACAGGAATGTATGTTTTTCTATCTTTGGTTGTGGATGTCACTTGAGATGTGTAGATTTCTACAGTGGAGTCAAACAGATCCAGCAAAGCAGGTTGATGCGTCGTCTTGGAAAGAAATGAGGTGACTATTTTCACCCAGAAAAGGCCTCATTTTTGTCACTATTCCTAAAGGATTAGGTATTGCTGACAGGATTGTAAGGACTTCGGTAGAAGTATTTTGTTGGGGTCAAATTCAATGTTTGTAAGACTGAAGTTTGGGATTAATTAACAAGGAGAATTTAAACATTCAAGTGATATGTAGAAGAAAATTTATTTTTAGAGTATTTGTTTTAAAACCTAGTCATTGAATTTTCTCAGAAATCAGTTAAATCCAGAATTGTTTCTGAGAGTTGAAAAAAATGCACCAGAGAATTTTGCTTTTTGGCAAATGAGATCCTTTCCATTGAGGCTCGAGTTTTTCTCTCATGTCCTTTCTAAAGGGTCAGATGTTTGGGGTTCAGATCACTCAGGGGCAGTTTAGATGGATCTCTTGAAAATGCAAGTTTCTTGCAGTCATCTCATTAGATTGTAACAGGTTAGATCCAAATATCAGAAGTAATTCCCAATGCACAAGGCAGAAGCAGATTATTTGTGAGCCTTGCGGGAGACTGACCTTACTGTGGTCAAAGCAAATAGAATGCAGTCACCATCAGTGGACTGAGGGCCTTGGAATTCCCTTAGTTCTCATTATTTTCTTGATGCTTGTGGATGATAAAGAAAGAAGATTTTATGCGAAAGATAAAATTTTTGTTCCTTGATTATTGTGCCAATGGAACATGTGTCTGTGTTTCTAGAGACGACATTTAGGGTTTTTCTCTAAATAAGAAAACAAAATGAAGCATTTTTCCCAACCACTACTGACATAGCCCTCCAGCAAATAAAGGCCTTATTACACTTCAGGAATAAACAACAATAACCAGAACATATTCATAGACCTTTAGGGGAAGTATACAGGGGTCTACACACTTAGGTTTTTTCACGTTCTATTTTCACATCTTTATTTGGGGTTGTGTTGATGCAGGTAGGGTACGCTTTAGCACATTCTTGGCAATACCTTTTAAATTATCCCACCAATGATGGTTTAATAACTTAGTCACTTTGTCTCTGGTATTGTGGGAATATCATGAAACAGTTTGGCTAAACTCTACTTTATAATTATGATTCACTCTTTAGGTAAGTCATCTCAGAGTTTCTTAACTCATTGTTGTATACAGAGTTTTATAGTGTCAAAAGTTCACAATTTCCAAACTATTTTTAATTCTTTGGTTCATCTAAATTCATATATATAGGGCCAGGGTTATAGCTCAGCAGCACAGAGCCTGATTGGCAAGTGCAAGGTCCTGAGTTTGATTCCCAGTACAAAAAAAAAAAAAAAAGGTACTAAATTCATTCACCTTAAATCAGTATAAATATCTGTTATTTTTATCAACTGGAAAGTCTGGGTGAGCACAATTAATTTGGCTATTGAAACTTATTTTATTTCTAGGAGAAACATACTTCAAGAGTAAATTTAAGTCAATGATAACATGACTTACTTGGCATCTTTCAGATTTTCTTTGCTAGTGTCAATCAACAACAAGCAAGATCAAATCAACGCTATTCAAGAAGTTATAGAACCGTGCAATATATGGATTGTTACCTTGCAGAAGTACAAAACCATGTGCATCTTTTCTACAGCTGAGGAAGAAGAACTGCTGGGTTGAGTGTTACAGTGATGTATGGTGATGTTGGAAGGAAAATTAACAAATTTCTTAGGAGATTAAATGTCTAGCTGAAAACTCCAGAGCACTTTTTCCTATCAATAAATGAAGCAGGGAAATTACTGCGTTTAGTAGAGATGCTAGAATAAATTGGCTCCATTAACTTAAGGCTTATACCAGCCTCCCTGCAGCTGCAATAGCTCTTAGGCAAGAGCATTAAGCAGTAGCTACCAGGCCTAACAAGAGACTGAAAGCAACACTAGCTCTCAGACAATTCCTGTGCAATTGGATCAGAGGCCATAATATGCTTTTTCACACCTTGCATGCCGAAAGGGAAAAATGGCTTTGTAAATCTAGAATCCTGGGGAAGGAGGGATGTAGGTTGTATCCTTTTAATGTAGAGTTGTTATAGTAATCTTTGTGCAGGACGTTTCTCCTCACACAGTTTACTTAAATATAATTAAGCAAAGAAAACGAAGTCAACATTCTTTTTTAAACCATCTTTTTATTACTAAAGAGCCTTACAATAGTTTTAAATTAATTGAAATTCAAAACTATGGTATGGTATCACAACAGGATATTAACCATAACACAGGATACACAATGCTTCCATCGCCACCAAGATTTCTCAAACTGCCCTTTTATAGTTACATCCATCTTCTTTCCACCCTCACTGTCTTAATTCCTGAAAATTGCCAATCTGCATCCTCCTTTTCTATAATTTTGTCATTCCAAGGATTTTATATAAATAGAATCATATATAGGTTTTTGTTTTGTTTTGTTTTGTTTTTGGTACTGAGAATCAAACTCATGACCTCACACTTGCCAGGTAGGTGCTTGTGCCACTGAGCTAAATCCCTGGCCCTATAGGTAATTTTCTGATAATAATTTTTCACATAGCATAATTCCCTGGAGATTTGTTCAACTTGTTGGTCACATCAGTCGTTTAATCTTTCCAAGTGAAACCACTGAAAGATACCTAAACTATTTCATTTTGGGGGTATTATATATAAATAATCACTCATGTACATGTTTTTATGTGAAAATAAGTTTTTACTTCCCTGGGATAAATGCCTATGATACAACTATTTGATTATTATAGTTTCATGTTTAGTTTTTAAAGAAATTACCAAATTGTTTTCTAGAATGAGTGCATCAGTTTATATATGATATATGTTTTCATCTTTTTACTGTTAACTTGCCAATGTTGCTGTTTAAGTTTCTTGAAGACTGTATAACTGTTTATTTTATATTCCAGTCAGCCAAACTATCTTTTAGTTGTCATATTCAGATATTTCATAGTTAATATAATTATTAATTATTAAGGATGAGTCTGCCATTTAAATTTTTGTTTTCTGTTTGTATTATTTGCTTCTTTTTTCTACCTTCCTGTTGTTATCTGAACTCTTTCAAAATTCCATTTTGATTTATCTGTAGTGGTTCTGAGTGTATCTTTTTTTAGTTTTTAGTCACCTTTTTAGTTGATGATGTACTTATTACATTATGTAAACATTATTTATCACAAACTTTTAACATCATTGAATGAGCTGCAAAAATTTTACCTCTCTTTATGTCTTTTTATCTTCCCTCATGTATAATGTAGTTATCTTAAATAGTCTATATCCATTCAAAATCATACCAGACAGGTTTATAGTTTTTGTTTCAAACACCAATAATTCATCTAATCCATTTAAAATCATATCAGACAGTTTTACAGGTTTTTTCAGACATTCCAGACTCATAAATAAAAGTAAAGCCTACTATATCTGTCCTATGTTCTTGCTCACCATGTTTTATCTTCTTTTCTGATGTTCCAAGTTTCCTTCTTCTATC
The DNA here is from genome assembly GCA_004027455.1 of Hydrochoerus hydrochaeris. Lineage (NCBI taxonomy): Eukaryota > Metazoa > Chordata > Mammalia > Rodentia > Hydrochaeridae > Hydrochoerus > Hydrochoerus hydrochaeris. The sequence goes on along the minus strand of PVLA01009349.1, from coordinate 55,625 downwards.
AATTCCTTCCTTTTAAGAGAACTTCTTTGCTTGTCATTTTAGAGTAGATCTGTTGGGAAAAATATTCTCAGTTTTCCATCTACTAAGAGTCTTTATTTCTTATTCACAACTGTGGGATATTTTTGCTAAATATAGAACACTAGGTCTTTTCTTTCAGTACTTGAGAAGCATCAGTTCCCTCCATAGTAGCTGATGAGAAATCTTCTGTACAGGAGATTTAGCTGTAGTGTCATTGGGAGGTACTCATGAACATGAGCACAAGGCCAAAGGTCTAATTGAGACTCCAGCTTCAGGAAAATCAATTACTAGATATTCTATACTTTATAAATTAGGAATGTAATGCAATATACTTAATCAACATTTTTCAACTAAAGTTTCAAAGTTTGAAAACTATTCCCTATTTCATTAAAACCTAGAAAGACAAATAATCCATGCACAGGAAGGAAAAAGAAAATGTACGAAGTAACTTTTTGTGTCCGTTTCTTTTTAATCCCAAATAGAGAGAAAACCTGTGACCTATCTCTGGCCAGCTTCATATCAGACATGGAACCAGACAATAGCAGCAGCAAGAACTGCATGATTCAAGACAGCTTCAAGAAAGATTTTTACCCAATCCCATATCTGATAATATTTGTCTGGGGAGCCTTGGGAAATGGCCTGTCAATTTATGTTTTCCTGCAGACTTACAGGAAGTCCACATCTGTGAATATTTTTATGCTCAACCTGGCCATGTCAGATCTCCTATTCATAATCACTCTGCCCTTCCGGGCTCACTATTACTTGAACAGCTCTAACTGGATATTTGGGGACCTGATGTGCAGAATTATGTCTTATTCCTTGTATGTCAACATGTACACCAGCATTTATTTCCTCGCTGTGCTGAGTGTTGTGCGTTTTCTGGCTACTGTTCACCCCTTACGTCTTCTCCATGTCACCAGCTTCAGAAGTGCTTGGATTCTATGTGGGATCATTTGGATCTTTATCATGGCTTCCGCAGCAGTGCTTCTGAACATTGGTATTGTTTCGAAGAACAGCACCGCGACATGCTTAGAGTTAGATATCCAGAAGGTAGATAAACTGAAGATCATGAACTACATTGCCTTGATGGTAGGCTTCCTGCTGCCATTCCTCATTCTCAGCGTCTGTTACCTGCTGGTCATTCGTGTCCTGTTAAAGGTGAAGATTCCAGAATCAACTTTGCGAGCTTCTCACAGGAAAGCACTGATCACCATCATCATTGCCTTGATCACCTTCCTCCTGTGTTTCCTGCCTTATCATACACTGAGGACCGTACACCTGATCAAATGGAATAAGGATTCATGTGGAAACGGGCTGCATAAAGCTGTGATTATCACACTGATCTTGGCAGCGGCCAATAGTTGCTTTAATCCTTTTCTCTATTACTTTGCTGGGGAGAATTTCAAGGATAAATTGAAGACTGTATTCACAAAAGATCATCTGCAGAAGGCAAAGATAAAGTGTAATTTTCCTATTTGTCTGTGACTGACTGAAAACAGAAACAAGACTGTAAGGCGTTAGAAGATGAGATTGTTCGTGTATTCTGTGTCATTCATTCCCTCCCAATCTCCAAATTACTTTACATTTGCATCATTCCCAACAGAAGGTGATCCCCAACATTTAATTGACTATGACTTCTGTTAATAGGGCCTACTTCAGAAATTTCAATGGCTGTGTTTTCAGTGATTGAGTCTCAGTGAGGGTTGTAGGAGGAAAAAAAATCCCTACTAGAGTCTTGCATGCTAAATTTCAGATTGGAGATAAATGTCAAGCACAGTGGATCTGGCTTTCATCAGGTTCTGTAACAATCTCTGACCCATCAAACATTTTAAATTCCTTACTTTAAGACATTTCCAACTTTCTCAACTTCCCTAGCTCCTCTTTCCTATTAAATCCTTTGAGATACAGCCAATTGGGACATCCCCAGTGGGGATAAAAACTACATTCTGAGAATTCAGGGAAGACCTTACCTGTGGAGAAGGAAGGCTGCCCTGTAATAAAGCAGGTCAAGGCCCAAACAGGAACAATGAGAGAAAAGGGGAAAAAAGATTAAGTCAAGAGAGGGCTAATGGTAAGCGGCAGAAAAGAGATATTTCATCTTGCCCTGGAGTGTGCTTTACTACGCTGAAAACAAGACTGCTCAGTTTACCTCTTTTTTTGTCAGAAGGGATGGGAAGGACGGGAGGAGGGGGTGGTGGCTAGCGTACTGACATAGGGGATGGAGGAACTGTGTGTGGAATGGGGGGGAAGATGGTCAAATATCTCAATATTACCTTCAGACTTGGGTTTGGACTGACATCACTGAAGTCCTCACTTTTGCCCATTAACTCATAAAGATGAAGGCCAGAATAAAGCAGGAGATTCTAATGGTTCAGTTGGGCCATCAAGGGAAAGGTAGGGTGAGGAACAGTTTGTAGAAGTTGTTGTAATCCCAAAATTCTATTAACATTTCAGCAGAACATGAGTAGAGAATGCAAGAAAAACACTTGATAATGGGAGTGGGTCTTTTCTGTCTATTGAAACAAGGCTAAGGATATTACCATTGACTACCACTGTGATTACCACACTGCCTATGATCAAGTGATCACTCTGTGCTAGGAAGACAGTGCTGGTCCCTTTATGACCATTAATCATACAATACCCTCACACGTAAGCTCTAGGGAAGTTTTCATTTCACAGATGAAGAAAAGGAAGCACAGAGAAATTAAGAAATGTGTTTAGATTCACACATTTAGTACGTTTTAAAAACTTCTCTGCAGAAATATTGACTGGGTGCTCTTCCCTGTTAATTAATTACTTGACTGATTAAAGTTTTGAGAGGAACTCCAGGAGCAGAGGAGTAAGAGCTCCCCTCCCACACTAGGGATAGTTTCCTCCTCATTTTCAAGAGAAAACCCAGGTTGTATCTTTGGGTTTGCTGATCTCCAGTACAGTGACTAGTGTGGTGTTTTGAAGTTAAGGGGGACCTATATTAAACAAGGACCCTGGTGCCTTATTCACCTACCAGAATAACAGATGGACACTGCCAAGACAAGTCCCTGGAGTATCCATTTAGGGGGAAATTGCCCTTTCCTAAGACAAAGGCAGACAGATCGAGGTGGTTGGGATCCTTCCAACCCCAAAACTGAACATCTGCCTGGTTACCTACTTAACAGTGAAACCCACAATGCGATGACTTCATTTCTGTCACATAGAGCATCTAATCAATTTGTAACAGCCTCACTATTGATTATGAACAACTTTCAGTGACCATCACACATTTGAGGAAAGGTCCTGAAACACACAAAAATACTATCAAATAAATTGGAGGGTAGTTATAGACATTTCCAATATAAACGGTCTCAACGTTTTAAATTATCCTCTCCCATTTAATGAAAAAAGCTATTGGAAGATGTGCTCCTCTGAAAGAATAAGTTAAATCAAGAGAGAACTAAGAAACAAGGGATCTAACACAAGAGAAATGTGAAGAGAACTACCAGTATGTATTGACAGGGACTGATTTGACTGAATGCACCAATGTCTGAGGGTAGGCTAGATGTATTATGTAAGGTAGAATTGCAATATTGGGTGAATGATAGTTGTGTTCACTGTGACTTGAGTTGGATTAATATATAACAGGGTTAGAAAACAATTCATACAGGTTGGAATAGGAAGTTCAAAAGTTTTAAGTGGTACATCTCCAAGAAATTAAAAAAACAATTGACTGACACACCCTAAGGGGTTTACATTTCTCTTGAAGAGTTTGGGATGAACTAGTGATGAATCATAGAAAAATGAATAAGCAAAAAGACAAAGCAATTATTAAATGCTAGAGAAAAAGAAATTGTGTGATAGACTATTATCATAGTACATTACATGGCTCAGTTGTGAAAACATTTACATAGAGAATAGCATAAATATAGAAATACAATGGTATAATTTTTTCAGGAAATGAGAGCAGAAGGTGTTCATGTGGTGGTGGAGGGGATGTATAAGAAACCTTAGTTCTCATTTTCCATCAGAGAGAAAACCGGGAAATAGTTGTACAAATGCGGTATTTAACAATAAAGGCACATACCAGAAAAAGCAGAAAAAATAATGAACAGAGATTGCCTTTGGCAGAAGCTGAAGGAAGGAGAATAGGGTGGAAAGTTCTCTTTTCTTTTTAAGAACTGCTCAACTGTGTAATTTGTGAATGCACATTGCTGAAATAAAAAATTAAGTTAAATTCAAAATTTCAAATTGATTCTAACTTTTTAAAGAAACAAAAATATAAAGACCACCAGAAATATAAACTGAACACTGACAAGAGGAAGGAGAGAGAGAGAGAGAGAGAGATTTAATGATGTTTTCCTTCTTCCAAAAGTTTTCCTCTTTCTAGACAGAAAGAAGTCTCTTGTTTGATAAAGAATGTTGTCCCTGTGGAAGGAAAAAACAAACAAACACCAAATAAACAAAAAACCCTATATCAAAATGGAAGGTATTTAATGACAAAGTGAAGGCCAAGAGTGTCCTGGGGTTTTAGATGAAACTGTTTTTGTTTGAGAAATTAGCTGTGAGAAAGAATTTTTGTTGTACCAACTTTGGTAGACTTATGATTCTGGAATTGTGCTTTTTTCTATGGGGAACTAAGAAGAAATTCCATAATATATGTTGTAACTATGTCAAATGGTCAAATGATTGAGTAGCTATAATTTATTCTCAAGTAGAGATGATGTGTACCTGATCAAAAATGGCTTAGGATAAGATATTGGGTGATGGTTTACTATAGAGAATTCACTTTCTTTCTGGAAAAGTATTTGGGGAAAAAAAAAAAAAGAATTCATCAAAATAGAATGGAGGATTAAGGGGAATCCCAAAGGATATGGAGATGAGAAATCTTTGCTCCAAAGACATTCCATCCCCAAGTAGATGGGGGCAACAATTTGAGGCTAATAAAAGCCACAAGGAAAATATGATGAGAAAGAATTTTTTAACTCACTGATAATTAAAGTGTGGTATTCACATGAGGCTCCACAGAGAGATAAAGGTAAAAAAATTACAGCCTGGAAACATGTAAAAAATTACATGGAGCATCAGAAAAGCATCAGAAGGGTTATCTGAATGACATTCTGAGGAGGTAAAATTCTCACCTCCAATTCCCACTCCCTAAGTCTCTGCATCTGAGTGTGGGGGTAGATATAGTGTGGCCCACTGGACGCATGGAGAATCTGTAGCATGGGTCAATGGACCATGGTGGATCCATGGCTGATGACCAGGGAATCTGAAATTGGAGAAACTTTGTAATAATCAAGATTAAAATTCTAATTAGCTTGGTGAGATGGGTGCTTGAAGTCTGATAAAAATTGTATTCTTAAAACTAAGTGTGATGTAATGAACTCATTTTGACTATAAGTTCTCATTCATTTTTTATTCACAAGGTTTTTGTCTTTTTACTAGTACATGTGTGTAGCTAGCAATGCTTACATTGCTTGCAGGGAATTGGAGCATGTATATAATACATTATCATTCCTTTTTTTAAAATCCCCTTTCCCTTCCCTCCTTCTCTCCCTCCATCCATCTTCTGATTTCCTTCCTTTTTAAAATTTATTTTTTGGTGTATTTTTGCGATGTATACTATTTAAACTCCTACTAATAAAGTATTTCATACAAATAAAAATGTATAAATTAAAGAAGAATAAGACTGCTACCTGTGTTCTTACTCCTAGCATGAGAAATAAACTATTACAACTACTGCCACATTTACATGTTTCTGATGCTGGAGATCAAAGCTCATCTGAACTTCATGTTAATGATTATTTCAATTTTATTTATAATTTACCATACAAATATATTCCTCCAAAATATTATTTAGTTTTGCACATTTTTGTACTTATAGAGATGGAATAATATGGTAACTTTTTTCCTTAAGTTTTGTTTTTTGGAATTCAAATATATACTGTTGCACAGGTGTCTAACCACAATTCAATTATCCTGTGAAAGAGGAATTAAGTTATAGTCAGTATTTTGCTATTAGGGTTGATGTTCCTATATATATTCTCATATAGTTGTGAAATATTCTCCAGATTTTTCATGATCAATATTTCTAAGTAATTCAAGTGCTCACTTCAGCAGGAGACATATTAAAGTTCTAGGTAATACAGTACTTAACACTTCTCCAAACTGGTTTTACCAGCTCATACCCCTACTAGAAGTGTATATGAACTTCCATGGATCTCCCTCCTTAGGAGCATTTGAAATGGTCAGACTTTTAACCTGCTTAAATCCAGTGGTATGATGTGACTTTCATATAAAAATTTTTAGATCGTTAACCACAAATTAATCCTCAGTCACAAAATACAATTACAAAAGTTGTATTCCTTCCAACAGAAAAGTGATAACAGATGGATACAAGAAGGAAGAGTAAAGAAAGACAGGGGTAACTGTGTGTATAAATTTAGAATTTCAGACTTAAAGTTAACTGTCTTTTGCAGGTTCTTGTTACTGGAAAGGTGTCAGTTGTGCAGTTGCCATTCTTTTTTTTTTAATTTTATTTAAAGAGGGGGGGAAGCAAAACAGAAAAAAATGATAGAAACAATACAGAATTTCAAAAAAAATAAACAGTAAGAAATCACTATTTGATACATTACATATTGTCTTCTTGGATATAGTTGTTCAAGTTACAAAATTAAAGCATACAAAGTGGACGTTCAAACAGTAACGTTGCAAACAGTTCTGTTCACCGATCCAACAAAAACTTAGTAACATGGTTATTAATCCTACACACTTAAGTATACATACAGTTATCTCTTTTAGAGCAGTTTCTTTTCCTCCTTTTGCTTTTTTAAAAATTTTTTTATTTAAAGAAAAATTTTTGAAACAGAAAGAGGGTAGAAACAATACAAAATTTCAAATACAAAACAAAACAAAACTAGTAACCAGTAAAAAATCACTAGTTGATAATTACATACTTTCTTCTTAGATGCAGTTGTTCAAGTTACAAAAGTAAAGTCCACAAAGTGGGCATCTAAACAGTGAGACTGCAGTCAGTTTTGCTCATCCATCCAGCTAAAACTTTAGCAACATGGTTATTAATTCCACACACTCAAACATACATGCAGTTATATCCTTTAGAATACTCTCTTTTCCTTTTTTTTTTCTTTACAATAACTATAATCCATTCTTGTAAACTACTTAGAAGTTCTACACATGTATAAGTCTCTACACATATACCTAGCCTTTCTGTATTAGAGGGAGAAACAAATCAAAAAAAGTCAGAAATACAAATTCCTAGAGAAATGAAAAGAACATACAAAAACACAACACTAGGTGATCTACGGTAGTCACTATGATGTCTCTTATTATTTTCAATAAAATTATCTATATCATCAAATATAATATAAACTTAGCATTGCTTTACACTATTAATAAAATCTAAACATTGGAGACATTATAGGACTTCAAAGGCAGTTAACAATCAAACCAGAATGGGTATCCTATTGAGTCCTGTCATCTTCAGAGTAGTTGCCCCTACTCTTAGACTTGACACTCTCAAACATACCAGATTCAAATAAAATCAGTCAAGATAAAACAGTGATATAACCAATCTTCTCTGTTTTATCTCTGCCATGCTATTTTTCTGTTGTTATTTGTTTACTTTTCTCCTTCATTCCACTGTCTTCCCCTTTCTTTGAGGCCTTTCTGCCATTGTTCCTGGAATCCTGGTGATTTTCTTCTCTCTCTCTAGAATGTCCTTCAGTATTCTTTGCAGGGTTGGATTGGTGGTCACAAACTCCCCCAGTTCCTCTTTGTCATGGAAATATCTTGTCTCTCCATTAATTTTGAGAGACTGTTTTGCAGGGTACATCATTCTGGGTTGGAGGTTATTTTCTTTCAGGGCTTGGAATATTTCGCTCCAAGCTCTTCTTGATTTGATGGTTTGCATTGAGAAGTCTGTTGTGGTTTTGATGAGTTTTCCTTTATAGGTGATCTGTTTCTTTTCTCTGACTGCTTTTAATATTCTGTTCTTGTGATGGATTTCTGGGATCCTGACTATTATATGTCTGGGTGTAGATCTGTTTTGGTTGTAGCTGGCAGGAGTTCTGTATGCCTCATTTAGCTGAATTTCACTTCCGTTACCTATGTTTGGGAAGTTTTCCTTAATTATTTCTGTGAATAGATTTTTTATTTCATTTGTATTTGTTGCTGCAACTTCATTCACATATTTTATTCTTAGGTTATAAATCCTCTTGTCATCCTCTAGCCTTTGTATTGTTGCTTCCTGGTTCCTTGTTATTTTTAAGAGATCCTTCCTTCCACAATAATACTTTGCAAATCTATCTTCAAGTTTTGAAAGTTTGTCTTTAGTTTCTGTTAAAAGGTTTTGCCAGCTTTCAATGGAGTTTTTAATTTCCTGATATTCTCTTTGGATCTGTTTCATATATTCTAGATTATGTTTATATTCTTCATCAAAGGCTTCTCTCCTTTCCCTGGGTTCCTCTATTCTTTCATTTGTGTCTACTTGAGGATTACCCAGCACTTCTTTTATTAATCTTCTTATATCTTGCTTCACCTGAGTTAGAATTTCAGATTTAAATTCGACGATGAGGTCACGGAGGTATTTCTTTATTTCTGATGAGGCTATTTCTGACATTACAGGTTTGCAGTTCTCAACCTCCTCTGCATTTGCCTTTGTTGGACTCACTTTCCCTGGTTCCGCAGTTGGGGACCTTTTGTTCTTTCTCTGTCTTGTCATGTTTTCTGCCCCCTTCAGACAGGTGGGTGGTGGAGGTCTCTGGGCCTTTTGTATTGCTTACAGTTTTTCTGCAGTGCACTTGCTAAGGAAGTACCGCCTTCCAGTCTGCTGCGGATCTGCAAGTTGCACGCTGAGAGCTGGCTCCTCCCCCTATGCCAGTTAACCAGTTTATGCTTCAACAGGTTTGTGTGTTCCCTGGGGATGCCACTGGCCCAGAAAAGCCTCGTCCCTGGCTATTGGGTTTCAACCAGGGCCGTGGCCCTGCCCGAGCAGATCCCACCAATCTGCTTTGGACTAGGAGTCATCAGCAGAAGTCACCTCGGGTTTTGATTCAAGCTGTCCCTGCCCAACTCCAAAATGTCACCCAGCCAGTCCTCCCAGTTTGGGGAATCCAGTTCCCATCACTCACCAAAGTTCGTGCAGCTCAACTGGCTGTTTCCACTCCCTGCTGCAGCGCCTCCTTCAGCCAAGGGTCTGGAGCTCACCAACCCCCGCTCTGGCAGGGTCATGATCTCAGCTCGATCCTGAGTCACCTGACTCTAAGACATGCCAGTACAGTGATAGGGGCTTGCCCAGCTCCAGCCCTCTGTCCATACTTCCTTTTCTTCTTTCTTTTTTCTTTTATTTTTCCTCAGTTTCTTCCTGGGTCATGAGAATTCCTCTCCTTTTGTCTGGCTTTCTCCATGTTGCCAGATTCCAGTATCTGATTTGTTTTTATTTTTTATTTTTTCCTCAGAGAGGCTCTCTTATCCTGCCGCCACTCAGTCAGCCATCTTGCAAACCCCTGCAGTTGCCATTCTTTTATTTACAGTGGCTGGTATTTATTCACACTAGGCTTCTGTCTAGAAAATGCATGTGGATTTTTCATGTAATACAAGAAACTAAAAATATTACTAAGCATATTTTACAGATTTGGAAATTGAATCAAAAAGAAGTTACTTGAAGTGGTTTTCCAAAATATGCTGTACTTGCAAATGATAGAACCAGGGTTGAAATCCAATTAGGACAGTTCCAGAGTTCATGTTCTCACCAACCAGGCTTGAGCCCATACTCACATCTCCTGCACCCAACTGTAAGGTGAAATTGTCTCTCAAATGAAATGCTTTTCTTTCAGGTTTGTCTTAAGATCTTCTCTTTGTCTTTTGTGTTTTGAAATATTATTATGATTTGTGGAGTGGAGATTTCGTTTTCATTAACCTGATTTAGATTCTGTTGTTTTTAATTCACTTCTAAAAGCATGTTTGCAGTTTTTATTTTATTAGAGTAGGTCTTCTATATCTGTAAATCCTGCATCCATGGATTCAGCCAATCACACATGAAAACTATTAGGAAAAAATAACTTTTGTCTGTGCTAAACAAGTAAGGATTTTTTCTTGTCATTAGTCCTTAATATAACTATTTAAATAGCATTGACTTAGGATAAGTAATCTAGAGATGATTTTTAATCCATGAGAGAGGAGGAATGTAGGTTATATGTAAATACCATGCTCAAAGGATTTGAGCATTCACAGAGTTTGCTATTGCTGAGGAATACTGAAATCAATTCCTCATGGATACCAAAGCACAACTATATTTTACTTGTCATTTCTTGAAATGCATTCTTTCAAAGTGGCATGGTTGTAATTTACAATTTCTTGCTCTTGTTAATCCTGTTTCCCTCAAAAAAGACCTAACCAGGAAACAGGTGCTGGTCAGTGTCTTGGTGATGGCCAGTGTCATGTGGATTACACTGCACTATTTGCTTGTGTGGTAGCTACTCTATAATGATAGATAAAGCAAAGTGATTGAGGCTAGTATTTTTGAGCTCTAGTTTTCAAGACTGATTATTTTCTGTTTAGGTCTTATTTTGGGGGAAACATGGTCTCTTCACTCTAATTAATTGAAATATACATTTTATGTTCTGGTTCTAATAATTCTATTATGAGGTATTTGCCATACTGATATTGCTGTCTATCATTTCTGCTGCCTCTCACCCAAAGTATGTTGGGTGTGTTTGTGAACCCCTGTTGTTTGAAACCTTTTCATTGAGAATTTTAAAGACTTATCTTGACATTTCTTTAGAGAGTTTTACATTTATATCTGGCAGGTTTTGGAGTACATAACAATCTTGGAACCACATTAAATTAAATTCACAGCCAGGAATATAGCTTAGTGGCACAAGTACCTGCCTGACAAACGCAAGGTCCTGAGTTTGATTCCTAGTACCAACAAAAATTAATTAATTAAATTCACAATTTTTGTTTTACAAAACCACACTGGAATTACTAATTCTTGTCATAAAATCCCTAGTAATCAGTTCAGGATTAAAATTTTTCAGGACAGGTATTTTCTCCCTTCACCTAAGACAGACAAAAGCTTTGCTCTGCCTTCTACAAATAAGTTTGCTTCTCATATGTCTTTATGCTGAGAGAGGAGCCTAATGAGATCTGGCTTTATTCAGGGGATAAAATAGATTTTGTCCACAAATGGTCACCATTGATTGTTTCTCTACCTGCAAGTGCATGTTTTCCACAACATGAAGTGTGGTCTAATCTTCCTTCTTTTGAATGTGGTTTGTTTGGCCAATCCAAAGAGTAGAAGTAATATTCTGGGATTTCTATGGCTGGTCATAATGAGCCCTAAGGCTTCTGCCTGCATCTCCTGCACTACATCTTAAGATGCTCCTTTTTAGAGACCAACCATTGTTCTGTGAAGAGATCAAGGTGCCCGGAAAGGTAGCATGAAGATGCTTTGATTGATAACCATAACCCCAGCTGGGCTCCCAACCAAAAGCTAGTATCAACTGCTAGCAATGTGAGTGAGCCCTCAGGAGAAGAGAGTCAAGCTTTTAGATGACTTTAGCCCTAGCCTCCATCTGCCACAACTCCATGACATGCCCCAAGCAAGAACTTTTGGCTGAGGCCAGTCGACTGTAAAGTAATATATTGTTGATTTAGGCCACTAGGTCTAGCAGTGGTTTGTTACACAAGGGATCTTCAGTTAGACTTTCCATTTTGGGTAAGATGTAGGCTTTACCCCTGGATTCCCTCATCCTGTGAAGTAACCTATACAACTAACAATACAAGTTCACTAGAGTTTAGAAAATACAGTGAAAGTGGTTGTTAGCTCTATTCTTCTCAGAGTTTACACTTTTACTTTTTTCTTATTTTACCTCTGAGGTTTTTTCTTTATTTTGTATTATACCATATAGTACACTTAAAAATTAAGATTATAAGACAGGAGTGTTTGACAGCTTTCTCATTGCTGGACATGATACCTGACACCCACAAATTAAAGGAGGAGAGGTTTAATTTGGCTCACATTTTAAGGGGAGTCATTCCATGGTCAGCAGGTTCCAAGGCAGAACCATAATGGTGGAAGAGCATGGAGGAACAAAGCTGCTTAGTTCATGGGAGCTATAAACTAGAACAAGAGAACAGTGCCAGAGAGGAAGGGGCAAGGGACCAATATAAACGCCAAGGTCATGCCTCCACGACCCACCCAAACATACCTAAAAGTGTTTTCCACCAATCCCTTTGGGTGGCTCCCAAGTTAATTAAGTTCACACAAATAAACTTAATAGCACTCTAGGAGGCTGAAGCAAGAAGATTACAAGTTCAAGCCCAGCCAGGAAAAATTAGCTATTTGGTAAGATCAGTCTCAAAACAACAAAAAAAGCTAAGAATGTAGCTTTGTGCAAAATCCCTGGGTTCAGTCTCCAGTACCACAAAAGATTAAGATTATACAGATTTTATGATATCAAAATTTGAGGAAGTTTCATCCTCTTCTGTCAGAAATTGATGCCTTTTTGCTGCTTTAAGTGGAAAAGAAATAAGATTCTGAATTATTTGGGATTTTATTATGAATTTGATAGGACCTGTGGCATGATTTGCTGGTGAGAATGCCTATCTCTATTCCTTTGCTAATCTAGCTTCCCTTTCTAATGCTGCACTCAGACAGGTATTTCCAGAGCCATCAATGACAACCACATTGTCAAATCTTAAGATCCCTTCCTTAGCTTCAACTTAGATGGTCTTTATTGTGTTAAACACAGTGGATCACTATTTGTGTCGATAGCACTTTATTTCTTGAGGCTTTGTGATGCAATCTTTTCAATTTCCTGCCACATCTCTGGAACCCCCTTCAAACAGGCTTTGATCTATTCACCTCTGGGTGTGTTTTAGTCCATTCGTCAGTGAGCACCACTGGCTGGATCAGAATTCATGTTTACATTTTGGTAGTTCCGTTCTGTCTGACTTCATTTATCCAAAAATCAGAGATCCTGTTGATAGGATTTTTTTCTTTCAGGATATCACCACTTCTGCAAAGTTGAATACCTTGGTATCAATGTTTCTGTAAAAGGCTGTTTCCCCTACAGCATCTTCCTTTGCCAACCTCAGTGGCAAAGGTCCACGTCACAGCTACTCCCTACAGTGTGCTCTCCACTTCTGCCTATGCAGACATAGCCTTTCACTGACTAAAGGTGCAGAAATTAAAAACAAATTTATCTTCTTCAAAGTCAGACTTTTATGCAAAGCCTTTGTAATTTTAATTGAAATGAACTTCCAAAGTATGAGAACTACTATCAATTTGATTCCACAAGTTATTTTACAAGATATCCAGATATCAGATATCAGACACTGTCCTTGCCATCTTGAGAGTAAAAGATGAGTAAGACATTGGCAAAGGGCTGAAAATATGTGCATAAAACACCAACTTGTAACTCAGGAAATGATGTGTGCTATAGTAGGATACATGCAAAGCATGAGCAGAAAACAAAGAATTCTAGTTCTAGAGAAGGCTTTGTGAGAAAAGGGATATACTCAGTACTACATAAGTCAAGGACAGATCACATATATATGACAATAATTTCCTAAGATTATATCACTTAGTGACATTGTAGCCATTATGACTTGTGCAAGTATACTCTGTGACATTTGTAAAGTTATTCAATGGTCTGCTGGCTCACTTCTCAGAATATTATTAAGTGATACACAACCATATGTAGCTTAACCCTTAAAGAAGAGGCAGAATATAGCAGATAGACATTGAAGGAGGGGAAAAAAGAAAGGTATTTCAGTAGTGGGACAAGTAAACACACTAAGATGGCCTGGTGGACACACAGATCCTGGGAGGGAGAGGAGATAAGAGCAATTAGGGTGGAATCATGGAAGATATGTGTGCTGTGCTGAGGGGCATGGTATAGTTTAGGAGGCGATGATGGCTTGTGGAAGACTGACCAGGGGGCAGTTCAATGACTAGAGCTGCTTTATGAAGAGCTAGACTCTAGAATGAACATATAGACTAGATTTCCAATGTTGATATAGAAATATGTATTAAAGTGAAAGTTTGTTTCTGATCATCTTCCATTGCATCTCACTTTTTCTTTGCTCTGTTAGAGGGGATAATTATAAATTAATTTAATTTGGCTTGCCTGCAAGGAAATGGATTACAACTTAAAGAAAAGAAGTCATTCACTTTGAAAATCTACAGCTTTCTGTTTGTTTTTTTTTAAGTGAGATGAATAATCTTGTGATGGATAACCGTCTCAAAGAGGGCTGGGCTTCACCCAGTCCATTCAGGGCCTGAACAGAACAAGAAAATAGAGAAAGGGAGAAGCTCTCCTGCTACCTGACACTTGACCTGGGACACTGGTTTTTCTGCCTTCACACTAGGATTTAATACTTTTAATACCAACTAGCATTCCTGGTTGTCTTAGTTACTTTTCTCTTGTTGCTGAGACAAAATACCTGGCATCCAAAGTTAAAAGAGGAAAGGTTTATTTAGCTCACATTTTTAGAGCTTTCAATCCATAATGAACTGGCTCCAAAGCACGATGGAATATGGCAGAAGCAACAGTTCATGGGGGGAAGATGGCAAAGGGAAAAAGAAGGAAAGACAAGCTTCTTTCCACCTCTTGTATCTAGTCCACCAGGATTAGGCCAGTACCAGTCCAATCAGTAGACTGATCCAGCAATCACTCACCTTTAATCCTAGTACTGTATCAGGTATCAATCACACACTCTAGATTCAGCCACCCCTGAAAAAGCCCCATTTAAAACAGCATGAGGCTTTAGGGGGACATCCAGACACAAACCATAATGCTGGTTCTCAGGAGTCCAGATTTGCATTAACCCTCCTGCTCTCCAGCTGTTGTGGGTCTCCAGATTGCACAATGCAAACTGTTAGACTTCTTAGGCTCCATCATCATGTAAGCAATGTTTCAAAATATATTTCTTTATATATAATCAGGCATAGATATATAGATACAGATAGACACAGATGATACAGATACAGATATGGATATGGATATGTACTGTTGGCTCCCTGAAGAGTTCTGACAAATGCAAAAATCTTCATTGGTAATGGATGGGCTTTAATAGCAACTAACAGATCTCCATCTTTTCTCTTTGGGAACTAAATTATTTTGTATACTTAGTGCTCCACATTTCAAATTTAAATACATTCTGGAATAGTTTTGCTCAAAGAAAAATATAAACCGAACAAGCAACAGGCTTATAAAAGAATGTTTCGTTGGATGAGTTGCCAGCTATCCTCACCCTTGACAATCTGCAGCAGTGGGACCACGAGCAAGAACTTCATTCTTTTGCCTTAGCTTTCCCACCTGTAACACAAGGATAGCAATACATGCATGATCCTACAAAGCAGTCAGGAGGACAAAATAAATTTATGAAATATACTGATAAAATCCTGCCAAATGCAAGCTATCGTGTGACACTTGATATTTTGACTATATAGGGTTTTTACTATGAAAATTACATTTTAAATGCTTTTGTGAAGCATGTTATATAAATGAAGCTGTCAGTGAAACTTTACTTAAAGCAAATGATTATTTTTGTTCAGAGTAGTTACCTAATTTGTCCTTTGCATTTGCTATTTTGAGTGTTCTGAGAATAGCTCGCACTCACATTCTGACTTAAGAACTGACGGTGCTTATGCTGAACAAAACTGCAGTGCTGGACAGAAAGGAGCTCAGAATTTGCCTTTGTGATGAGAGAGAAGCAGACTAGCCTCTGGAATTTCTCCAGGTGGCCTCTTGGGACTCTGAGAACAAATGACTCTCATGCTCTCTGCGTAAGAAGGGACGTCACAGAAGCAAAGCTCATTATGACTCAAAGTACTCTGGGTCTTCTTAACCTTCTTCAAATGCAGATGTCTATGAGCAACTTCTTAGATCAATATATTTATGAAACTTCCAGAAATATAAGAAAATAAGACATCATCTCAAAACAGAAAAGTTAGGCTATTGACACTGGGTGCTAAAAAACTATAAACTAACCCAAACTGGGTTAAACTTAGTCTGGAGCATCTGCCCCTTCACTATGGTTGAAACTCATCATCTTAAAGGTTTATTTTTCATTGGTTTGTTTTTATTTTGTCAAAAACTGTCAAAAAAGAGAAAGTGACAGAATTGTTTGGAAAAGGCTATGAGTCACATAAAATATGCAAGGTGAAGGGCCCTGGGAGCAGGGTGATACGGTGGCAAAACCAAGGCTCCCATGTATGAGATCTGCCACTGTTTATTGGCTTCAAAGTCCTCAAACAGGGAGAGAATTGTTCCATCTTCCATTTTATCTTCTATAGATTTGGAAAGATTAAAACTAACATATGTAAAAGCAAACAGCAAATTCTTTGGTTCATTAT
This sequence comes from Hydrochoerus hydrochaeris, assembly GCA_004027455.1. NCBI lineage: Eukaryota > Metazoa > Chordata > Mammalia > Rodentia > Hydrochaeridae > Hydrochoerus > Hydrochoerus hydrochaeris. The sequence continues at coordinate 39,250 of PVLA01009349.1, read as the reverse complement.
AGACACTCAAAGCTGGGTAAGGTGTCACACATCTGTGATCCCAGCATTCAGGAAACTGAAGCAGGAGGATTGCCATGACTTTGAGGCCAGCCTGGGCTACAGAGTGAGACCCTGTCTCAGTAGAGGCATTCAGTAAAGTTTGCTTATTTTAGTGGGAGGAAACAGGGTCAGAAATTTTGAAATGTTAAAGAATACACAATAGTAACATTATAGGAAATAAAAAGAATATTCTCTTTGATAGGAAATAAAATGTGTGTGTGGGGGGTGCTTACAAAGTCAGTTGAAAATCAAAAGAAAATATTTCTTGTAGGAAGGCATGATAATATAGCCACTGTGGATATTCCTCAAAAAACTAAAAATGGAGCTATCATATAATCCAACTATACCACCCCTTAGCATATACCTGAAGGAATTAAAGTCAGTATGCCTTAGAGCTACCTTCCTTCCTATCTTTATCTTTATATGATCCACAATTGTGACTTGTGGAATTGGCTTAGGTGCTTACCAAAGGATGAATGGATAAAGAACATGTGATACACACACACACACACACACACACACACACACACACACACAATGGAGTATTATGCAGCCTTAAGGAACAAAATCATGTCATTTGTAGGGAAATACCTGGAACTGGAGACCACCATACAAAATGAAATATGAAAAACTCAGACAACTATGTTTTCTTTCATATATATAGAATCTAGAGGAAAAAAATGAAATGAGAGTAGAAGGGAAACTATTAGAGAAGGGAAAATATCAGGGGAGGGGAGAAGGGAGGTTAAGGAAGTGAACAGGGGCAGGATATGATGAAATTATGGTATATACATACATAAAAATGCCACAATGTATCCTATTATTCTGTATAATTAGCATGTAGTAATAAAAAATTCTAAGAAAAAAGTGAAAAGAGCAACATCAGGCCTGAGCTAGGAAGAGAACCAGCAGCCCCAGATCTCCGACCACGGAGGGACTCAAGGCTCAGCACTGAAAGGCAGTCTGCCCACCCTCTCAGTAGGGGCCTCTGGCCTGAGCTGGGAGGAGAACCAGCAGCCCCAGAGCTCCAACCATGGAGGGACTCAAGGCACAGAACAGAAAGGCAATTTGCCCACCCTCTCGGTAAGCACCCCTGGCATGAGGCAGGAGAAGAATCACTCAGCGGTTCCCAGGAGTCTACTGGCGAGCGGGCTAAGAATCAACCCACCACCACCACCACTACCACCCATGGTTAGCAAGTGAGCCAGAGATCTAGATATCTCTTGAGAGACTGACCATATGCAATGTGGTAAACAGGGGATTTCCTTCTATCATCTCTTTGAAGGCAAATATTGTTATCACTGTTTTGCTTTGTTCTGATTAATGATATTGCTCTATTCAATGTTCTGTTTTGATAAGTTCTAGAATGTCCTGTATTTCTTTTGATTTGGCTATACCTTATTGAAAGAACAACTGTTGTGAAGATAATGGGATATACTATGGTACCTATTACTGTTATGCCAGTAACCTGTTGAGGGTTACTGTACCAATTTCACTGCACTGCTCTCAGTTGGCTTTGTTCTCTCTTGTTCTGTTGTATTTTGCTACCTTCAAAATAATAAAAAATTAAAGTAAATAAAAAATAAAAAGTAAATAACAACAAAACAGATCAGTAAAATACTGAGCAAGCTGAAACATGATATAACTAAACAGATGAACTTGAAAAGCAAAAGGAGGGAAAGAAAGCGCTCTAAAGGATATAACTGCATGTATGCTTAAGGGTGTAGGATTGATGACCATGTTGATGGATTTTTGTTGGATCATTGAATGGAACTGTTCGCAGCCTCACTGTTTGAATGTCTACCTTGTATGCTTTAATTTTGTAACTTGAACAACTATATCTAGAAGACAATATGTAATTTATCAACCAGGGATTTCTTATTGTTTATTTTTTTTTCTTTTTCTTTGAAATTCTGTATTGTTTCTTCCCTTTTTTTCTGTTTTGGTTTTTTTTCCTCTTTAAATAAAATTTTAAAAAATTTAAAAAGAAGGTATTTTCCTACAAACTTACAGTAGAAGTCCCAGAAGGAAAGCCCTTGAATGCTATCATTTGAATGGTAGCACAGAGAAAGTTCCTTCATTTCAGCAATTCTATGATTTTCCTTATACATTTACTTCTGTAATCTGTGTTGAATCAGCAAGTTTGTGATCCAGCCATAGAATGGGGTCACATTCAAAGACATATACTTAGCAAACAGTGATTAATAGCCATTAGATTATCTTATTATATCTCTTCACAAAAATGCCCAGGAGGAATTGTTTTCTTAACACAAAACAAAATATTTCCCTTAATTTTCTCCTTGTAATTATCTCTCAAGCTGACAGTTCTCCAAGGACTTCCCACACCCACTATTCTGCACTCTCAGCCCTTATTTTTTTTCCTGTGTTTTTGTTACCTTGAGGTAATGCACAATGCGATAACCTTATGTATGCCTTTATTTAAAAATCAGCATAATTATTTATCTGAAATTAAATAACATAACTCCCAAACTATTTGCATCACTAAGAAACCAAAATACAAAAATTAATAAATTCCCCTTAATAGTTAAACATTGCAACTTGAATCCAGAACTTGTAAATATTTAATTACATTCAAAAATTTGATTTTACATTTAGAACTCCCCACAAAGCACTAGCATCATCTTCCTTGCAATTTAGACAAAGATGCCAAGACAAAAACAATTTAAAGCATCTTGGATTCCCAACTGCCCCTTCCTGAACCCTTCTGCAAAACCTTCTGCTCATCCTGAAAGTCTGAGAGAACCTTCTTTCCTAATTTGATGGGCACATAGGACATGCCAGAGGCCCAATTATGCAATAAGAAACAGAACACAAAAGTAACTCATTGGAGTGGATTAGTCTTCTTATGCCACCACAGACTGGATGGCCAACAATAGACTTTTATTTTCTCACAATTTGGGTGGTCACAAGTCCATGATTAAAGTGCTGTTAGGATTAGTTTGTGACAAGTTTTACAATCTGGCTTGTAGCTTCTTATTGTGTCCTTACATGGCCTTTTATTGACAGAGGGTGAGGGAGAAGGAGAGAGGGGGAAGAGAGAGAGAAGAGAGGAGAGAGAGAATGGAAATGCTCTGGTATCTCTTCCTTTTCTTATAACACTGGACTTCTTAAATTAGACCTTTTTCTTAGGATTTTATTTAAATTTAATTACTTCACTAAAGGCTCTGTCTCCAAATGCAGTCATATTAGAAGTTAGGCTTCAAAATATGAATTCTGGGACACACAATTCAGTCCATATGAGTTAATTATGAAACACCTGAGATAATCAACCTTAAGGTTCATGTCGGTTCATAGCTGCAGAGGCTTCGGTTGGTGGGTGCTTGCTCCTGTTGCTCCCGATGCCTGGGCCCATGGTAGCACAGAGCATCAGGATAGGAATAGTGGGTTTAAGAGACCATTTCATTTCCTGGAAGCCAAAAACCAAGGGAGCCAGCAGGTCCCAATATTCCCTCCCAAGGCACCCCTCCAATAACCTAGCTTCCTTCTGTTAATCCCTACCTCTGAAAGGTTCCACCGTCTGCTAACAGTACCTCTCTGGGATCCCAAACTTCAATACTTGGCCTCTGAGGGACATTCAAGATCCAAACTAAAGCAATGGCTCTACTCAGCCTAATGGTCAGGGGTCCTCCTGATGCAGATTTCTCACCCTTCATGGGTTTCTCTGACTCAGGGCTTTGCATATACCTCTGAGAAGAGTAAAGGAGGCACCGTGAACTTTTTTCCACGTACACTTTTTGTTTGTTGGAGACAGGGTCTCAGTATGTCATTGAGACTGGCCTTGAACTCACTATATAGCCTAGGCTGGTCTCAAACTCATGGCCATCCTCCTGCTTTGGCCTCCTGAATGCTAAAATTATAGGTGTGTACCATGCACCTGGCTGTCCCTGGTATGTTTGATCATGTGTATAAACTTTGCTATCCCTGTTGGCTGCTGTGCAAGTAAACTGAAGTGAACACAAACATCGAGACTCCAAACCATCAATTTGTCCATCTTCAGAACTGGACACTCTATTATGATAGTCCTGAAGAGGCAGTATAATGACAGCATTATACTCAGAGCTAGAAGTTCTGTGTTCAAGTCGTACCTGCTAACCATAGCTCATAAACCCCCAAGTCACTGGCCCTCCTAATCTCCTCTCTCACTCTTTCCATAATGCTGGCTTCCCGTTTCCACTCAAAACCAGCAAGCATACATCACCATGTAAATTTCTTCTTCCTGGAATGCTCTCCTTCCTATAGTCACTTGGATCTCATTTCTACTCTTCACTTAAAATATCACCTCTCCCAGAAAGTTCTTCACTGATCATGCCATCCAAAACATGGCTACCCTCTACCTCTATCAGACTCTCTCTTTAGACTCTGCTCCTTTTTCTTTACCATGTTGCTCACCATCAGATATTATTGCATAAATTTATTTGCTTTTGGGTTGTATCTTCCAATATATTGCAAACTCACAAAGGCAGATTTATTAGTTTCATTATTATTGCAGCACATGGCTAGACTTGTCCTCTGAACAAATAAGGCAAACAAATATTTTGAATAAATTGAATAAATGAAAGACTATGAAAGAAGGGGACATTTCACCTCAGTTTCTCCTTCTGTAACTTGGTTCGTTCCCTAAGGTTGCAGTCTACACAATCTCTAGCCTGCTCTTGCTGCTCTTACCGCGCCCTGGAATTTCAGGCATAGTCCAGAGGTCCAGTCGCCCTTCAGTTTCTCCAGCCATGCTAATTCTCAGCTTTCTAAAGACAGTGAGGGGCAGGGTGGGGTGCGTGAGAAATATCAGACAGGCCAACTGCCCTGAAATTCCGTAGCTGTCTCATGTTTAATGTAACAGGATGAGTGAGGAGGAACAGAGAAGCTCACATCCAGGTAACATCTTAAAGGCTGAGAAAAAAATGAGGAATGTTGGAGAAGTGGCCTTGAAGGAGGAGAGGTTTGGAGGGTTTTGCCAAAGATGGAGCAAACTTTACCTAAGAAAAGCGTTGGTGGGATAAAAGGAGAAGGCAGCAGGTGAAGCAAAGCAACCTGAACAAGCCTGATGTTAGTACAGAAAATAAGTGATAAAAAACATGAGCTAAGGCTTGTTCAGGGTTCTCCTGCCAGTGCCTAGAGCATTGCAGGTCAGTGGCAAGGCTCACCGAAGGCTCTTTATAGCTGTAGACACTGAGACTCAGCAAAAGGTAGCATGCTGGAAAGCAACCGAGCACAGACAGAGCCAAGAGAAGAAAGTATTTACAGGAGACATAAGTGATGAGGTGGAAAGTCAGCCATGGGTTCCGAGCCTGAGCCCACCAGCAACCAGTTAGGAAAACCTGGCCAAGGTGTTTACTTCCTTTGTGCCTTATTTTTCGTATCACAAAAAAGGCATAATGTTACTCACTTATACACTTCAGCTTAATTATTTGTAAGCTAGGCCAGCACAGCTCTGGCACACAGCGAACTGAATTCAAGAGTGGAGGAGGAAAAAGAGCCTAAAGGGTGAGGTACGGTTAGGCAAGGTGAGGGCAGCGAGACAGGGCAGAGGAAGATTCAGGCTGGGAAGACACAGGAAACAGAGGAGAAAAGCATTTTTATGAGATTTAAGAAATCAAAAGACCAAGGAGAGAGGCTTTGTAACAGGGGATAATAAAGGCTGAACATTTTCTATCAGAGAAGGAAAAAGAGGAATCCGAGCAGCCAAGTAACCCTTGCCAGAGATGCAGGCACTGCTGCTAACGCACTGGCTCTGCTGGCTGGACTTACCCCTTTGAAGAAGGAGGCCCGGGGAAGCCTTGGTATCCTCTGGGTGTGCACAGCTGAGATGGGAAGACTCACAGAAGATGAATAGGCCTCAGTAGGAAACCACAGCTTACTAATATAAGATTCAAAAGGCTCAGATGCCTGCTGAGGAAGAGATGGAAGCACAGAAAATGTATCTCATCATGAAAAGCAGAAAAGAAATGAAACAGTTTAGAAGTCATCAATAGGCAGATTTTATGTTAATTTGAAATAAAATGTTTGGTAAGTGAACTGCTCTCTCAGTGACTTTTTGCTTTTGTATATTTGGGATAGACATAACCTTGGCATACTTTATTGCAGGCTTGTTCCTACTGTGTAACGTCTGATTCGTTTCATTCGCTGCTCAATTTGCCATCAGGTTCTCTGCATGCTAAGAAAGATGTCTCCTACTGTCGAATCAGAAATTCTCTCTAAAGACTGAGATATCTCCTAGATTACCCTCCTGTGTTGCAGACTGCAATTGCTGTCTAGAAAATTGGGACAAGATGATGCTACAGTCTGGCCCCAGTTTCCCAATTATAAATCCATGGGAAGCAAAAGTATTGCTTATTGAGTGTCAACATCAAAACAATGATCATAAAGTAGTAAGATGGCATTTGCGTGTTCCACTTCCATCCTTTCCTGAGTGTTGGCAGTTTTCTGGGGGTTATATGATGTGTGTCAGTACAACAAGCTGAATGCAGAAATAGATGCATGAATCCAGCGGTCCTTGAAGAAGCCAGACTTTATTAAAGAGATTTTACAAAAAGGAAAATAATCACTTTTCTATTTTTACTTTGAAAATACAGGGTTTTTTTAAAAGTTTTTATTAGCATGTGATAATTTTTTAACTAACCAAATATTTTAATTAGAAATGTAACAGAAATGAATTTTCATTTATTATGAACAAATTGGTAAAATCCACATAAACAGAAGGTCTTTGGGGCCTCAATATACTTTAAGAGAGTAAAGAGGTCTTAAGAGCAAAATGACTGCAAACTGATGATTTACTTACCGTGTACTAGACTTTTCTGTGAATTCTCTTTGGTCTTCAGGACATACCTGTAATACAGAGCCTGTGATCTCTAACTTACAGAAGACCAGAGGACCCCCAGGGAAAAACCACACTGGTTAGGAGACAAAGCTGGCCTGGGGCATGCCCACTCTCTACACTCTGCCCACGTTCCCACATAACTTTCTAATACCCACGAAGGCAAAAAGACTTTATATAAAAGAAAGAAAATCACAACATTTAGAGATGTTGCAAGAGGCAGATGTCACTTTCCAACGTTTTCTGAAAAATATTCTGTGTTCTGGTATCTAGGGAAGGAAGCCAATTTAGAGCAAATCAGATGCTCCATCCTGGCCCACTCCTGGACCCCCGACTCTGGACATTGGACCCCCGACTCTGGACATTAGTCTGAGCTGCGTAGGGTCCCTGGAAAGACCGCGCGCGCAATACGTCTGCACAACGCCCTCTGCTGGGAACTCTCTGCTCACCTTTCTACTGAGAACCCCACACTCACCCAGGAGCCATGGATCTTCTATGGAAATGCTTCTAGCGACAAACAGGCTTCTATGTAAGTATACAAGTTCACTTCCAACAGCGACCGGTCCCTGAGGAGATGAATGACGTTCTTGTTTCCAGCTGCTGCTGCTCCTCCTCCTCCCTTTTCTCTCTTTTCCCCCTCCTCCTCCTTTTTGTCCTTCTCTCCCACCCCACATCATTTTCCACATCCAGAGCTCAAAATGCACAAAGAACTGCCCCTCCCCACTTTTGTCATTGCAAGAGGCCATCTGCCATGAACTTTGGGCCCCCACAACCTAGACGCAAATCAAAGCCCTCCACCTATAGCTCTGCAAATTAGCGTCGCCTTTCTGAGTCCCGCCCTTTTCAGAGTTACAAACGGAAAAACTAGCATTTACCTCCTCGAGTTATCAGGGGCCTGAAGTGAGACCTTGGAGAAGCACTTAGCAAAGGGCTGGACCCGGGATGGTTCCCCGGTCCCCACTTCTGGCTGTGGGAGGAGCCATTCCATTGTCACAGGAGTCTCTGCCACTGTCAGTGACCTCCCTGCAGGAATCCTCACCTTAACTCTGGTTTTCTCCCAGTCCCCATTCACTACACTTTTGGTGCACTGTTGAAGGGAGTGATGATGGTCGTCTCTCTCAAAGGGCTTCAAGTTTCCTGAAGTGTTTCCCAATCCTTTCAAGAATATTTATCAGATCATTCTCCCCTTAAAAGGCTTTTTAAGTGAATGCAATTTTTTGGAGCGGTTTTAAATTCATAGCAAAACTAAATGGAAAATACAGAAAGATCCCGCATAACATCTGCACCTTCCTTCAGCTTTCCCCATCATCACTGACCACACCAGAGTGGCATGTTTGTAACAGTCCAAGAACCTACTCTGATTCGTTTAACTCACAGAGTCCACTGCTCACACTAGGGTTTGCTCTTGTACATTCTGTGGTTTCAGACAAATGTATTAAAAGGCTTCTGAAAATACTATAATGGATTTTTCTCCTAGGAGGACACCCACCAGTTTGGTTCACATAAATTCACGTGGGGGTGGAGGGGCGTAATGAAATCTTGAAACCAGGTACTCCAAGGCAGAAGATATGTTTTGGGTGACCCTATGGTGCCTCCTGATTCTGTCATGAGGTTTTTTTTTTTTTTTTTTTTTTTTGGTACCGGGGATTGAACTCATGACCTGAGGCTTGCCAGGCAGGCGCTTATGCCGCTGAGCTAAATCCCCTGCCTCCTGATTCTGACTGGGTGTACTTCCAGTACAGGAAGTATGTTACTCAGAGACTTTTCATAGAAGGGGCACTGTCATAGGCAGAATAATGCCCTCCTCTCCTCATTAATGCCCATGTCCTAATCTTTGAAAACTTGTGTTTTGATAGGAACTTTACAAATGTAACTATGTTAAGAAATTTAAGACAGGGAAATGATCCTGGATTATGGAGAGGCAGTGTAGTCATAAGAATCCATATAAGTGGTTTTATGAGTCAGGGAAGGAGATGTGATGACATAAACAGGAGACAGAGTTAGACAGAAATTTGAAGCTGGCAGGTTGCTGGCGTTGAAGATGGAGGAGAGAGAGCCAAAAGCCAAGAATCCAGGCTGCCTCTATGAGCTGAGAAGAAGGTAGAGAAACTGAGTCTCCCGCAGAGCTTCTGAACTAGTCCTGCCAAGATTGTGATTTTAGCTCAGTGAGAAAGTGTTGGGCTTCTGAGCTCCAGAAGTAATACATTTGTGTTATTTTCAGCCACTAGGGTTATGTTAATTTGTGACTGCAGCCATAGGAAACTAACACACAAAAAGAGAATGGCGAACTCAGAGCACGCCCAGGTGACTAAACTGAGCACAACTCCAGTGGTGAGCAGCAGCAGCCTTGCTGGCAGGGTGGCAGCAAATAGTAAGACCTCAGCACAACCACTTAAACTGTGAAGTGACCCACAGCTGCTCCACTAGCTCCATGAGCTACAATGGCCACAAGGGAGGAGCCATGTGTTAGTGACCTTGGGCCATGCTGAGACTCCCAGGTGAACAGTGGTGGGATGAGTGCTGCAGGCACAAGGCCAGAGGAATGGAAGGGACCCCAAAGTTCTCAGGGAGATGAGAGAATTGAGGTGAGGACTTAGAAGCAGGCTGGGTTTCTCACTGGTCATTACCAAAAGTAGTTGGATGGAGGCAGAAGCAACGGCTGATGCTTGCTGGGCATCTGCTGTGCGCTGCCAGCTGCACCAGGCTGGTGCCCTCCTTATCTCTTCGGATCTTCACAGTGCAAAGACAGACACTACTCTTATTCTGATTATGTTGGTGAATAAGCTAAGATTTTCAAAGGTTAATTTTGCCCAAGAGTAAAAACTAGTAAGTAAAAGGTTTTGATTTCTTACAGAGGTCTATCTACTTCATGTCTATTCCTCCCCATCTTTGATTTAAATCAACTGCTTTGGTGAGAATGAGACATGTTCCGAGTCCATCCTACTGTCCAAATATCCTTGGCCTGGTAACTTAGGTAACTAAGTAACTTAGGTCTGTAAGCCTTTGTTTTTCATTTGTATAATGGAGAAAGTAATATGTCTCTTTTGAGGAAGTAGTTTTGAGGGAGTAGTTTAAAGTGTGGGCTTGGGAGCCTGGCTCCTTGGATTGGAGTCATGACCCAGCCCTTTATAATCTCTGCAACACAAGGTAGCACATCAAATCTCTCTGTAGCTCGATTTACTCATCTGTGTCTTTTATTTGCTTATTTATCCTAGCAGGGTTTGTAAGGGTCGAAGGGCATAGGATAGAAAGCTCTTTGCACGGTGCCTGACCCACAGGGAGCAGAACCAGAGCTGAGAGAAGCGAATGTGGAATGGAGAGGCCTTGGATGAACATGAGACTCCGGGATATTCAGTTTTCCTAGGGGCTGCCTTTGTCTGCAGGGTGTGAAAATCAGGTCCAGCAAGAGGATGGACTGAGGACTCCTGACAGTGGGGGTGGGAGGGTCCTTAGCAGTGGGTGGTGTAATACCTGGTTACTGGGAAAGGCTGTGGCTGCAGAGCCCTGGAGGGACACAAAGAGAATCAGAAGCCACTGTTCTGAATGGGTTGAGGCTGGGTGCAAGGTACTGGAACTGAGCACCAGGGGGAGCTGTGTGAGCACCCAGCTTCCTAGTCTCATTGATTCTGGATCTACAGACCTTGGGAAGAATTGTTGAGAAGCACACTATGAGGCAGAGGCCGAGAAAGCTAGAAACCGGCTTTTCATTATCATTAATACTGCTCGCCTCATAAACTTGGATTTTTGCATTTCTGTAACTCTCAAAATAAGGCACCTGTGGAACTGAAATTATTGTTTTCCTCCTGTAAGGAGATGTTTATTACATTGAAGTGATGATTCTCATTCATCAAATTGAATTTAATTAATTTTCATATTTCAAGAGCTTGATAACTACTAACTATATCCACTTGGCCAATAGCTCCCTTAAACAGTCTGTGTTTTTCCCTCTTGCATTTATTTGCATCCTAAAAGGCTGTATTTACTTCTCTAGAGTAAAACTACTCTGTATGCCAGGCCACACTGACAAATTCTCTAGAGGGAAGAGAATCTGCTAGTAAAACACAGCCCAAGAATTTGCAGCAAACAGATGAATACTAACATTATGTTAGTGGATGGAAGAGGGTAGGGAGGGAGGAGGTCTTCTGTGTAGAAGCCACATCTTCCCTTCTAGGTTCTGAAAGATGTTCTGGGTCCCAGATTCTGGAGCAGAAGCAGATAAAAACAGCCTCTCCATGCAGACAACTTTGAAAGTGCTTTCCATTTGGTAGAGACTACTACTCGTTTGTTGAGGAAATGTGTAAATACCTTTTCCATGTTTGCTTTCTGGCCACCTTAGAAGAAGCCCAAGTCTAAGAATGTTTTCATGTCAATCCTGGCCAGTTCAGATCTGCCACCTTCAAGACTGACTGTGACCTCAGGAATGTATCTGTGTGTTTGGGGACCTGACCAACGGGTCAGGTTTTATTTTTATATGTCAACATGTACAGTAGTATTTGCTCCTAGATTATCCCAAGAGCATGGCTAGAAAGTGCTCCAAAACTGAAAGAGAAGTTTATTGGCAGATTTAAGTTATGTATAGACTGACATCTGTCATGTGGCATATTTTATATATATATATATATATATATATATATATATACATACATATGTATATATATAATGTATGCGTCTATGTACATATACACACTAATAGAGACAGGGCATTAAGGTGCAATTTCTTTACAGTTCCTGTAAGATTCTACCATCAATACTCTATAACTTGTAGTCAGTACTCTGATCCTTAGTTACAATTATAATCAGAAGTACTTTATTTATTTTTGTTTTGTTGTCTTAGACATGGCTTCATTATGTAGTTTCACTATATAGTCCAGGCTGTGCTCAAATTCATTATCTTTCTGCCCTGATGGCTGCAATTATAGGTGTACACTACCATGTCTCACTCTCAAACATACTTTTATAGTAACCCTTGATTTCTAATATGTACCACAATGAATAATTATACATGTCAACTTCCCTGAGTTACAAAGTATTATTTCATTTGCCTTCATAACAGTATGGCTTTAAAGTGCAGATATAAAGTTAAGGAGATAGGAGATGTACTCATGATTGGGGAGTTATAGGTAGTGTTAGAGTCAGATAGGTCTTCTCAAAGAACATTTTCCATATCATTATAACTTTTGGGAGCTCAAAAATATTCAGAAGTTTTGATGGTTATAGGAAAGAATGAATGTCATTTAAAGTTAATGAGTATACCTTGTCCAGCCACTGTACTGGGGACAACTATACTTCTCATGTAATCTTTATGCCCTCCCTTAGAGGTAAGTAGCATAATTATCATTTTGTAGACAAGGACTCAGAGGCTGAGTGAGGTGAAACAAATCCAGGGTCACACTGTCACACATTTGTTGAAGTGAAGTTGGAACTCAGCTTCTTCTGTCTCCAGAACCCATACTCTTTCCATTCATCTGAGTTACCTAGCAGTCATTTTCATCTTAGTGACTGATTCATTGATTTCATTTTTTTTTTTTTACTGTACCAGGTAATGAACCAAGGACCTTCACACAGAGATATGTCTTCAGACTTTTTTTATTTTTTAATCTTGTTTTCTTTTTTGGTACTGGGAATTGAACCCAGGATCTTGCACTGGCCAGGCAGGCACTGTGCTACTGAGCTATAACCCTGACTCCTATTTTTTAACCTTAATCTTGAGATGGAGTCTTACCAAGTTTCCAAATTTCCCAGACTGAGTTAGAGCTTGAAATCCTCTTGTCTCAGCCTTCTAGGGTCCTGGGATTATAAGTGTGTACCACCAAACCTGGTGATTTCAATGAAAATTTAAGTCAGTGCTGCTACCAAGTGTACAGGTCTTTGTGTTTAATGACAACTTTAAAGATAGAGTGAAGACTTGTTCCTTGGTTTGAAAAATCCCAAGTATTATGGAATAGGTGAGATGGAGAGACTATAAGGCAAGGGACGGCCTCCTTATTGTCTGCAAAAGTCAATCCATAGACTTGACGGGTTCTGAGGCTGCTGGGTGCACAACTTCCACTCTCCAGGGAGATGAATGGGTTCATAAAGGGAGGGCTGAATCCAGAGCACAGCAGAGAAATCACGAGTTCAAGAGGCAGGACAGCTGTGTCGGAGTGGTCTTGCCCTTTAGAAACCGTGTGACCTGGACAACTTCCTTAGCCTCTTAGAGATTCTGCTTCCTTTCTTGAAAAATAAGGATTAAATTAGATAATGCATGCAAGGCAGAAAAAAAAAGGGGGGGGGGAAAGGAAGTTTTTTCTGTGTACTCTTCAAGAGAGCCCTTTATCCCACTCTGTGTGACAGTTCTTCCTGCTGCACTAGTGACTGCCAGGGCCCTCCGTGCTGCCTCGGGAAGGGCTTGTACTGAGAGAGACCTCTCATTTTCTGCAGAGGTTTTCAGAGCTCTGTTGCAAGAAGCCGCCTTAAAGGAAAGGGCTGTGGTTTGTGTTAAGAAGCAATTCTGCTAAGCATTGAAACAGTTCCTGTTCAACAGGCCTTGCAGGTCTCAAAAAGGAAGCCAGCATGTGAGTTACCTAGTTGCAGGTACAGGAGGGGGTTGCCTGGGTGGCTTTGAGGTGCATGGAGTTCAGCTTCAACCTTTCCCACCTGTCATACTGGCCAAACACTTCCCTTTCAAGCCTCAGTGTTTTTATTTGTAAAAGGAAGTGAACTTCATTATACAAATAAATGCCCGTCTTCCAGGATTGTAATGTCCCCTGTTAGGATTGCAGACTCTTGTTTGCTAATGAAATGTCTGGTATAAAGTACAGTCTGTTGAATGCTATCTGTATCCCCTTTCTGCCCTTTCTTCCACAGGTTCACATTGTCACAGACATGCAGACAGAATGCAGCTGGTCAAAAAAGACTCCACTAGGAAAGAAAGTTTCTGCTTGCTCTGGACAAGTCCCCTAGGTCCCTCCGTTCAGACATCCCACCTAGACATGTTCTTCTTGGAGTTTTTAAAGGTAAAAAGTAATTTAGTTTGTAAAAATGGCTGAAACTATATGTTTTAAAGAGAACACTACTTAGCTTTCTATGGTGACCCCTGAAGGATCAATATCAAATTCCTGTTTCTCCTCACTGAGGACCTAGGAGTTGTCCACAGTGGTATGGGCTCACAGTGTAATGTTTACCTGTCAAATCCTGGAGGCCCTCTACAGTTCAATGTCCAATTTTCCTTCATTCTCTCTGCTATACTATTTCTGTTTCCCAACTGTGAATGCTGACTTGTAGTCTTTGCTTGCACAATTGCTGAAAGTGAAGTTTTTAAGTCATGCATCATTATCAAATTGATTTCTGCAGAAGTCTTTGCTTCCCTTACCAGTGTTCTGGAAATGCCAGTTACTGGCTTCTCAATCTAGATAGGTGCAGTCCCCATGTCCCATGTAGCCAAACCCTAGCATTTCCTGTTTAAACGATTTCTGTAAGCATGAGTGTCAGTTACTTCTTGTACAATATTCTGTGGTTTCATCATGGAAATGTTGGATTCAAGATTAAAAAAAGAATGAAACATGATAACGCCACATGCTCCTGGATGTATTGTGTATTGTTCAGGCACAAAGGGAGCAAGAGTGGTATCCTGACCTCTCGACTACATGCAGGGACTACAAGGTAAGATGTCATTCAAGAAAGTGTATGGCATGATTCTTGTTTTCATGAACCTCTAATAAAGTGCTATACACAGAAATGGTCAGTGTTTGCAATGACAGCAATAGATAAATCATGTGGGTAGATTTGGGGAATGCTTCCCACAGCTGAAAATTAAGTGAGGGGCATTCCAGGATCTATGAGTTGAAAGACCAACACAAGGAAGATTCAGGGCAGAAGAAACAGCTCACATGGAATTGAGAAATGATCCAGTGTGTTTTAAGGCACTGAGGGTTCATCAGCCTATTTGGTTTATTTGTTTTAGAAGAATACAGGAAATCAGCTTTGTAAAGATAAGTTGGGAGACTGACTTCCAAGCAGAGGCGTTTGGGCTTAATCTTTTAGATAGGGAAGTCACTGCAAGCGTCAGTGTTTCAGGAAATGGATATTGGCAGAGGTGTTTGGAGAGAGGTCAGCAAGGCGTAGAAGAGACCCAGGCAGAGGGATTGTTAGGGAACTATTGCCAAGAACTGACATGAAATCGCAAGAATACAAACTAGGACAATACAGGAAAAAAAAATATAAGGGATAGCAGGAGAGGCAACATAATCTGGGGGAAAGGCAGATAATCACAACTTGTTTGCAAGATAATGAATGTATTGTCTTCTTAACTACATTAAGTTTGCAATCTGATGAGACAGCCAGAAGGTGAAAGACAAAAATGGCTCAGCAAGTTGCTAGAGATTCAAGGCTGCAATCAGAACTGCAGGCCAAACTGCAAAAAATGATCTGGGTGTCATTTGGGTGGAGGAGATCAGTGATTTTCTCCAGGGTATGTGTGCTGGGGTAGAATGAAGTCAAGGGGAAGATTACAGCAGATACTGTTAGTTCTGAGAGAACTCAAGAATTGAAGGAGCAGGATGGACACGTCACTAGGGGCAAGGTAAAAGAGCTTAGTGGGAAATAAGGGCTTTAAGGTTTTTTATTTTCCCCCATTCCCCTCCCCTCCCTTATTGCCTTCCCTATTTATAAAAGCTCTGTTTCCTTTTTTTCCCCTTCCATTCTCTCCCCCGACCTTTTTCCTTCCTTTCCTTCCCCCCCTCCCATTTAAACATGTTCTTCATAGTTCCTGATATCTACCCTACAGGATGCTCCATATTTCAGGGGCATTAATACTGAAGGGCGATTTCATAGACGGGCACACTGGGCCCTCAGTGGCAGGTTGGGGCGAAGATACAGAGAGAAAGAGGGGTCAGTAAATCTGGAAAAGGTAGACTGTTTGGGTTATAAGAGTGGCCTCCTAAGGAAGGTAGCACATGCAGTACTGGTTCAGGCTGACACTAATACAGAGATATCCAAACAGGTGGGTGGGGACAGGACTCGGGTAGTCGGAAGCTGAACTGCAAGGCTTGCCCCCTTGAAACAGGACCTCAGAAGGGACTGGGGGATATGAATAGGATCAGAGTCCCAACCAGCAAAACAGCTATAGCTAGAAGTTATGTGGCAATGGTTTATTTTACGGGGCTGTTCCCTAAGCCCTGTGGTTTACAGAGATGCTTTCAGGGCTACTGAAAGGGCAGAAGGTCTCCAAACTCCTACGTCTCCATTCAACCTGAATAGGTCTATGTGTTTTGTTTTCTTAATGAGTTCTGTGAGTGGATTGAATTTGAAGAAAAGATTCCACGACTAATATAAAATTTGAAAGTCAGTGATGGATGATTCCACCTACCAGAAATAAAATCAGATATTTTATTGGCAGAGACAAAAAGCTTAACAATCTTCAAATAGTAGAGTGGGCAAAAGTGGTCCAAGTTCTTGTGTACAACAAAGAAAGAATTGATAAGTGTACTTTTTGTAGTATATATACAGTTATGTTTATTGAAGATCATGGGTCAGAAGCAAAAACAGGCAGAAAGGCAGAGCAAGTAAAAAAGTACCTTTGTAACTCAAGCTTCCAGGATTTATAGGGTCAGGCATTCACTGGTCCTAGTTGCCTCCCACTGCCTGTTTTCTGATGTCAGCAATCTGCACGACTTCCTAAATTTTACCCTGAATAATCGTTAGGGTGGTCTTGTGCTTATGGTTGAATGGAGAGAAGGGAGGTAACCCACAAATCCTCCCTGTTTTAGGATTATGGAAGCATGGGGAGTTGTGAGGGGTTGGGTAATAATTACAGTTGGATGAAGGGAAGGGAGTCACTCAGCTCCTTTGTTTCTAACTGTACTAAACTGAAAGTTCATCAGTAAAGGATCAGTTGAATAAACAGTGCCATGGCTAAGATGTGGGCCACACACCTGTTAAACATAACCAGGAGGAGTTATGCATATACACTGACCTGACAGGGAGACATTGATGGCCCCTGACTAAGGGCTAGAAGTAAGTCTCAGGATAATACATATGAGACATCTAAAACAAAGACACAGAAATTTCCATATTGTGTATTATTTGATATGAAAGATGACATAAGGAAGGCTCCACATCACACTTTGGCTTCTTCAGGCATTGTGTGTGTGTGTGTGTGTGTATGTGTGTATGTGTATACTTCTGTACTTCATAAGTGGTAACCACAAGTCTGTATTTTTCCTTTATGTTTCTTACTTGAAAATAGCTGTAGATTCAATAGAAGTTGCAAAAATGATACAGAAAAGCTTATGTTCCCTTTATCTATTTTCCTCACAAAAAATAGTATAATATCAAAGCCATGAAACTGACATTGGTATAACCCATAGATGTTACCTATGTCTCCATAGTTTTAGGTGCACTATTGTATATGTATATAGTTCTATGCAAATGTATCACAGGTGTACATTTATTTAACCACCATCACTATTGAAATACACAATGGTTCTATCACCACAGAAATCCCTCTACCTACCCTTGTATAGTCAGTCATACCCACCCTTCCTCCCCTGTTCCCTGGCAACCAGTAATCTTTTATCCATTTCTATAATTTTGTCCTTTTAAGAATGTTATATAAATGCAATCTTATATACACATGTACTGTTCAAGAAATCTGTAACTTCTTGAAAATAGGCTTTTCCTTCATGCGGCATAATTTCTGCACAAGATTCATTCAAGTTGTTTTATGCATTAGTAATTCATTTCTTTTTATTTACTACTGCTCATGTGTGGAGCTGTTACTGCTTATTTAATCATTTACCCATGGATGGACATATGGTTTTTTTCCACATGGGTTGTTTTTGGGTTGCTACAAATAATATTGCTTTGAACATTTGTGTACACATTTTTGTGTGTACATAACTTTTCAGTTCTCTGGGATAAATGCCCAGGAGTGTGATTGTTGGCTTATAAGGTGTTCTAATTTAAATCTAAACTGTTTCCTGCAGTCTCATGTGTTTGGAAGGTGACTGGACCATGGACATGCTATTCTCATCAGATCAGTAGATTCATTAATTTGATGAGCTCAGTAGCTAAATGACTTCCTAGCTGGAAGTCAGTCACTTGGTACATGAACTGAAAGGGTGTATTTGTGTCCGTAAATCCTCCTGTTCTGTCTGCTTCCTGGTTACCATAAGTTGAACAGCTTTCCTCTGCCATGGAGGCCCTTCTACCATATCAGTTCAGCCTTGGAACCAGCCAGTTTTGAACTCACTGGAAACTGTGAGCCAAATTAACCTTACTTCTTTTAAATTGTGGGTGTTGGGTATTGTGTCTCAGAAACAACAAAGTGACTAAAACATAAGTTAAGTATAATTTAATTTTTTAAACAAACTGATAAATTGTCTTCCAGAATGACTGCAGCATTTTATATTGCTATCATCAATATAGAGGTGGTCCAATTTCTAAGCATCTTTGTCAATATTTGGCATTATTGTTATTTTTATTTTAGTTGGTTTAACAGGTACAGTGATATTTAATTTGCATTTCCCTGATGGCTAATGCTGTGGAACAAATTTTCATTCTCCTTCTTGCCATCTGTCTTTCCTCTTTGGTGAAATGTCTGTTTATGTCTTTTGCTCATTTTAAAATTGGATTTCTTACATATTTACTATTGTTGAATTCTGTGGGGTAAGTCTTCATATATGTTAATACATTTGTTAGATGTGTGGTTTGCAAATATTTTCTTCCAGTTCAGATCCTGTCCATCTATCTTAATAGTCTTATGCAGAACAGACGCTTTTCATTTCAATGAAATACAATTTATTGATTTTTCCTTCATAAATTGTTTTTAGTATTATGTTTAAGAGCTTTTCATTTAGCTTAAGATTCTAAAATTGTGTGTTTTCTCCTAATCTTTGTATAGTTCCAAGCTTTATATTGAAATGTATGGTTCATTTTGAGTTAATTTTCATTCAAAAAGTGAGGTTTAATTGAAAGTTTTTTGTATTTGCTTACAGGTATATAAATTGCCCCAGTACCATTTGCTGAACAGAGTATTCTTCTTCTATTAATTGCTTTTGAATCTTTTCCAGAAATCAATTGATTTGTGCATCAGAAGGCAGTGTCAGCAGTACAAAAAGGAAACCCACAGGAAAATATTTATAAGTCATATATTACAGGGGACTGATATATAGAAATCTCCTAAAATTCAACAACAATAAAACAATCTGACTTAAAAGTGATTGAAGAATTTGAGCAGACATTTTTAAAAAGTGTTAAAATAGCAAGTAAGCACATAGAAAGATACTGAACATCATTAGAAAATTAATAAAAACTTTGAAAAGATACTGTCTCATAGTCATTTAAAAATCTCAACCCAGAAAATAACAGATGTGGAGAAATTGGAATGATTTGTATACTCAGTGGAGATGTAAAATAGTAGAGTTGCTGTGAAAAACAGTTTGATACTTCCTGAAATATTTAAAAATACAATTACCATATGATTAAAAAATTCCACCAATTCTTTGTATATAGCCAGAATAATTGAAAGTGTAGTATCAAGGTATTTGTATACTTACTGTCAGAACCATATTGTTTAAAATAGCTCAAATGTTCACTGATGGAAGAATCATAAACAAATATGGTGTGTCCATACAATGAGATGCTATTTATTGCTAAAAAGGAAGAAAATTCTTCAATGTGCTACAAAAATTTGAACCTTAAGGACATAATGCTAAGTGAAATAAGTCACAAAAAGATAATTTCTGCCTAATTCCACTTACTTGAACGACTTTTGTAGTCAAAGTCATAAAGAAAGAAAGTAGATTGGTGGTGGTTGCCAGAGGTTGAGGGAGTGGGAGTTACTATTTAACATGTATATAGTTTCAGTTTTAGAAGATTAAGAGTGCTATGTAGTGATAGTTCCACCACATTATGAATCTTATTTAATAACTATAAATTGTACATTTAAAGTGACTAAAGTAAATTTTGTCCAATGTGTTTTATTAAGCACTGTAAAAAATGAGTATTCTTAATACAGGTCTATTTATTGAATATTTAGTTGCATTGACCTATGTTTTGTTTTTGCTTGTTTGTTTTTGGTATCAGGAATCAAACTCAGGACCTTGCACATGGCAGGCAGATACTTATGCTGCTGAACTATACCTCTGGCTGATCTATGCTTTTATCCCCTCACCAACACATACTGTCATGATTATTGTACTATGCAGTAGTTCTTGAGTAGAGTGATTTTTTCCCTTTTATTTTTTTTCAAAACAATTTTAGCTATTCTAATTTCTTTGTCTTTCCATGCCAACTTTAGAATAAACTTTTACACATAAAAAGAATCTTACTGGACTATCCACAGGAGTTTCATTAAACTTATAAATTATTTTTGGAAGACATTGAGTTTTCCAATCCATGAACATGGTATATCATTCTACTTATTTAGCTCTTTTTTGGTTTCTTTCATTATCATTTGATAGTTATCAGCATATAAGTCTAGCACATGTTTATCTTTATTTGAAAAATCCATTAGATCAATTTTAAAATCCCTTATATAAACAGTAAGTATAGAATTAGGAGAACTTTGAAATGAGACTAGGTACCAAAAGTTATATACATGTATATGTATATATATGTATGTATAAATTTTTTAAAAATTACTCCATAGAAAAGAGTGCTTATGGCAACCTGCTCAGATATCATACTCACGTGCTAATAGAGTCTTCTTAACTAACTCAGAGAGCTCCTTCTTAAGTTAAGAATCATGGTGGTAAACAAAGATAGAGAGAATTTAGTTACCATTTTTCCAACTGCTAAGTCAGTAGAACATGTTTTCCAGTTAAGCCTATAATGATTCCTTCTGTTAGTTCTAGAACCATAGGAGCTAACATCAGCAAAGATCATTTTAAATCTTACATATTTTTCAAAGATAAAAGTAAAACTGAGCTCAAACATTAATCTTTTTGTTCTCATTTTCCCCATATAACAGAGTTATATCAGAAGTCAGAAAAACAAATATGGAAATATAGTATCTGTGAGGAGTAAAACAAATCAAATTTTACCTGAAGAAATAGAGTCTTATTTTTGAGGCAAACAAGATCTTTCTCCAGCAGAGTATAATTTTTTACTCTTTTGCCACAAACAAATCACTAGGAGGCAATGGCATTGTATCATTGCACAAAGCAATTCCTGAAGAGAAGAAAATGATAAGTGTGCATTGGTATGTCAGGCCTTTGCTCAGAATTATGAAACATACTGAAAAATACCATAGCAGACATGCATTCAAACACCTTTGAGAAACCCACAAACAGAGCTGACTTCAAGACCAAAAAGTATAAAATGACACTCAATATTGATCTCCCTGAGCACAAATTACAAACATCAAGAGGAAGCTATCTAACATAAATGAGTTAAACCTACTACTTGAGAGAATTCAGAATTTAATATAAGCAAAAGAAACAGGCACAACTGCCGGAACAGTTACAGCTGGGAGTTACGGAATGAGACTGCTGAGAAAGATGGAATGTGATTTTGTCCAGTAGGAGGATTGAGCGAGAAGCTGCTGTATCTAGGGTCTTTCCTGTTTGTACGTAACTTTTAAAGTCTTCAAGAAGTTACAGAGAAGTAATGACACTTTCCAAAAGAACACTAAGTTGCTTGGCCACTGCTTCTAAAGGCAAGTTATTATCTAAATAAGACGTAAAGGAAATAAAAGGTGATTTGATCATGGTTGGACAGAACACAAAAACTGTGAGATAAGAATTGGTGGCCAAAGAAAGCAAAAGCTCGATACTGTGGCCAGCCACTCTTCTCAGTGTCATACAGTTGCCAGCTCATTTATTGTAAGGAGAATCCCCTCAACTAATGAGCATGATGATGCCTTTTTATAGGTGAAGATAAAACACAAAAAGGTTAAGTAAATTATCCAATATTATTCAAATTAGCCAGGGGCAGAATTTGAGCCCATGTTCTTAAATTCTTAATAATCATACTATAAAAGAGGTTGAATAGGATGCTAAGTGTCAGGCAGAGAATAGGAAAATTTAGTGCCAAGTCCCTCCACATTCCATTATGAGATACCACAGTAATATCCATTTGTAGCTTGGTCCCTGCCACTGCCACTGAGACTGGAAGAGATCCATTGTAATAGCTTCTCACAAAGACCCACACAGGGGAGTACAATTACAAAGGGAGGATTTTTTTTCTATGGGAGAAAAGGGAGATTTGATTAAGAGATACACAACTAAGTGCTGAAGAAATGCAAGTTTGGGACTTAGGAAGCTTTAGAACAGCCAATTCAACTTGAATCAATGATTTCAGTTGGGAGAGTCTAACAAGAAAGTACATAGTGTCTCCAAAGTCCCAGGTCTAGTGGCACAGTTATGTTGATAGCAAAAACGAAGAGATAAAAATGATTAGGCCACAAATGGTTCAACTATGTGAAAAGTCAAGCCCAGCTAACACAGTTTGCAGCATGACTACAAATTACCTCTTTTGTGATTGCCTCATAATTTGGTAAAATGGCTTTGTCTATTAAACAGACAACTAATGGAGTCATGCCTTAGGGAGGCAGGGCTGTGGAGAAGCAAAGGGAAATGTGGCATTCTTAGGTCTCCTACTTCAGAGCAGAACCTGTGATTCATTCACACCATCAGTGGGCAATAGTAGCAGCACAAGGGAGCCTCCTCTTCAGTCTGTATCATTACAGTGATTTCTTTACTTATGTTTAATAGTAAAACGACAGTCATGTTCCCAGATTTTGACTGAAGTGTAACACATAGCACTGTGATGTCTTGCCCATGCAAGTCTGGTCAGTCCTCCAGGCCAGGCAAGACTGAGCCTAGAGCTAAAACATGACCTCATTCCTAGCTTCCTACTGGACCTCAGGGCAGAACTTGTATGTGTATGTCAAGCCACAGAAGCCTCCTTCTCTTCAGTGCCTCTTCTCTGCAAAGCAAAATGGAGTAGTAGCCAGCAGTCTGGCAGGCACAGAAGACAAAAAAGTTAGCATTCAAATCATCATCTCCTTGTACCCACCATTAAACTATTTTGTCAGTCATGAAAAGGTTTTCCAGGACACAGCATCCAGCTGGAACTTTTGGTTCTTTGTGCCTGCTGCTTACTCTGCCTGAAATGTCCTGTTCAGATCCAGTCCCTACCTTGTACTCACCTAACTTTCCCACTCATCCAGTAGGCATTATGTTGGCAACTTCCCCCAAAATATATCCTACCCTAAATATATATTTATGTTGGTTGGTTTTCTTTTTTAAGTTTCTTTTTCTCCCACTGGATTATAAATTTCATAAGGGAAGTCCCTGTGTATAGGTCACATCTGATAACTAAAGCTCAGTCCTGGGCTTCAGCAAATGCTTGCAGGATGAGCTGATGCTGGAATCCAGTGTGTACACAGAAGCAAGGAACAGTTCAGGAGGGGAATGGTCAAATTAACAACTACTGATGTCAGAGTAGGCTAGGTTAGAATTCCAGTCTTGCCATTTAGTAGCTAAATGATGATAGACCAATTCAAACTTTCATTCTTTCACTTGTAAGCCAACAATCACAATAATGATAACAGATAAGAATGATTTACTTTGTTATCACTGTAGTAGCCACCTTAAAACTGAACTACACATTTAATTAAGTGAGGCATTATAAATGATTAAAATACAACTTGGCACATTCTTAAGGCTGGGTAAAGCAGCAATATAATTTCCTCTCCCGATGCTGTCCTAATTCTGCTTCTGGTGGGATACATTTTGAAGAAGAAAAATCATTACTATGTTTAGAAAACTATAAAAATCCTATTCGATGAAAATGAACTTGTTTTTCAGAAGTGGCTTCCAATATTCCAGAAGCACTTAGACAGTCATCTTTTACAAAGATGAGTAAATATCTATCACGCTGTCATCCAGAATGACTCACAGCAGCGGAGCAGAGGGTCGCATTTAAATTGTTTCTCTGAGCCATTTTTTAACTCATTGCAAAACCTGACACCAGGTGGCAGCCAAGCGGAGTCCCTGCTAGAGAAAGGAGGCCTGACCCTTAAGACTGCACCATCCCAGAGGTCAAGCTGCCGAGAAGCCAGAAGATGACTCATCCAGGGGGCATTAACCCAGAAAATGGCAAGGGCTTATTTCAACAACATGTGAAATATAACATCCTCATACCCAGAGTACAATAGCCCTATAAGCCAGAGAGCAATCTCTTTAGAAATAAGAGAATTTGGGAGATTGACAAATGATGACACGAAAGCCTTTGAACTATTCAAGCTTCTTCTAATAAATTTGATCCCACGATGATTAAATTATATTGCAAGAATCCTCATCTAGGTCATGTGTCTTCCTTGCTTAAAAGCCTTCAGTGACCATTATTGTTTGGGATTGAGGGGAGACTAATGTGGGAATTTCTAGGGGAGCATGAGGAAAAAAGACATTCATTCTACCTCCTCTTTTCATAAAAACTGCTGCAGAAAGTAACACTCAATGGAATCAGCTAGTGGTAACACGTAGAGGATAGAGTGAATGGCTCTTCAAAAAGGCATCAGAAACATCCATAATCATAACAATAAAGATAATTAACATATACCAAGTACTGAACATGCATAATGTCATTTGCTTTACATGATTTTCTCATTTAATCCTTAAAACCTTTCTACTAGTAGTAACAACTAGGGAAAAGAGGCTCAAAGATCAATTTGTCTAAAGGCATACAGCTAAATTTCAGAGACAAGATTCAAGCCTCAGCAGTTTGACTACAGAGCTACGGGGTGGGGGGAATATGAGTGGTTGGCAGGACTCCAAAATATTCTGGAATGTTCTTTTCCACTAAACCTCTTGGTGAATCAAATTGGCTTCAGAGAAGCAACTTCCTGGTGTAGGTTGAACAGTCCAGGAGCTGAGGCATCACCTAAGGTTATACTGCAAGAAAGGGGTCAAAAGAGAAACAGCTCCATCAGAAAAGTGTTAGGTATATACCCCTTTAGGGCTGGATATCGACCAAGCATTCATTATTTCAAGATGAAAACCTCCAAAGTTAGGAATTTCCAGCCCAAACAGGCTTTGAATCGTGGTTGTTAATCCACAAGACTGCTTGCCCTGAAAGCTTTGTGAAGGTCTCTTCTCCATTTTCTTCTTCCAAGCCTGGGTTCACCATCTGGCCAGGGTTCACTCTTTGTAGCTTTGCAGGTGCCTTCTTGGTCACTTGTCAACGTGGCACATTTGCCTTTCAAACTAGTTCACACATTGCCTCCTCTAGGGAACCATATTGGCCACTACCAGTGGTTCATGTGCTCTTTTCCTTCCTAGAAGATTCTGTGAAAACTGACATCAATTCTTTTCTTTCTGTGTTTTATTCCTTTGTTGGTCCTTGACATTATACCGAGAACTCCCTGAGAACCTGGATTCATGCTTGTTCATCTTAGGCTGTTTAGTCCTGGCCAAGGCTCACCAAAAATGCTCACTAAAGGAGGGATTCTTAAATACCTTGTCTGCTCTCTGGTTAAATGATGTAACACCCTAAGTCACAAAATTTGTATTTAAAGCGAGAACAGACTTTATGTTTTCCCTGTTAATGGTTCCAGGTCACAGCCCTTGACAGCTGAGACTTAAGGAGCCACAACCCAAGACAGGACAAAAGTCTGGAACACACTTGCTGTCCCTGAGGCTAAGAGGAATGTGGGAACCTTCCCCCCACCCCACCCCGAGACTTCCAGGGTGTGCTTGATGATAGATCCCTATTTGTAACAAGGAGTCAGGGGCATAAAGCCTCCCCTATGGTGGTGTTTTCTCTGGTTCTAAACAATAGCTACAGTTCTTCCCAAGAGGACAGCAGCCTGCAGCAGGTCTGTATCATTCCCAACTAGTTACAAGGGTCCAGGGCCTGAGCACACACCCACTCTCCTCTTCCCTTGCAGATATGGATGCACTGATTTTTAGAACTGTAGAGATGTAGCATTTCAGTATCACCTCATTGCTCAGTGTTAAGTTTAGTGCTCTCCACAGGCACAGAAATCACTGTGGCGCTCATCTCAAAAGAAATACCTTCTGTCATCAGCCTCTGCTGAGAGTTCCTTTCCCTGAGTTTAGAGCAAGTTTCTAGCATGCATCCTAAAATGGCAAAGTAAAATGCATATATCTAGGTCCTATGCTATCAAAGATTTTAAATATGTATTTGTTAGTGTTTTATGCTTCGAGAAAGCAACAAGAATAATACAATAAACATGTTTTCTTCACTACCCATCTTTGTCTCATATTAACATTTTGCTATATTGTTCCCAGATTATTTTTAAAGAAGTAAATTACAGGGGCTGGGGACTTAGCTCAGTGGCATAAGTGCCTGCCTTACAAGCATGCAGTAGTGAGTTTGATCCCCGGTACCAATAAAAAAAAAAAGTAAATTACAGATACAGTTGAGGACTGTTGGGGTGTGGGGTGGGGTTCCACAGTCACATTCTCTTTACTATTTTAAATTTGATGTTTATCATCTCCAACGTTTTCAAACATTGGCTATATATGCATGGATCTATAAACATATTTAGTATTATTTTAGACTACTCCAATAAAATACAAGTAGGTATCCTACTACAATAATCCTCCTGCACATATTTTTTGCACTCAATATTATTGTTTTGAGATTTTGATTCCCAATGGACAAGTTCAATCATCTTACATATTATAGAAGTAGACACTTTATTCTGTGGTCATTGGACATTAATTATTTTTCATCTCTGTAGAAAAAAAGGACAATGAACTCTCTTTTATAAATCTCTTTGTGCACTATTCAAAAATGCCTCAGAAGTGGACTTCATGGGTTACAGGACTAGATATCTTTCTAAAACAGAAGCCAAATAGAAGCCAAATCATTCTCTAAGTTTTACTTTATCAATTTACAATCACTTTACAACCAAATTACAGTAAATAACAATGCAACGTTTCCATTTTTCTATGTTATTGCTTCTTATTTATAGGAAACGTTTCAAATTTTTAGAAAAGTTGTCAAAATGGAGTAATGAACGCATGCACAATTTAGATTCAACCATTATTAACATGTCATCACATTTTCTTTCCCTTGTTTTGTCTTCTAAATTTTCTTGATCTTTGATTTTGCATATTTCAATGTGTATACATATATTAAAATGCATGTTGAATATATGTATGTAGTATTCTAAATCAAAGATATTCTCCGGTATAACAATGCATTTATCACACTGAGGAATGGAACCTTGATACAATTCTGCTATTTGTTATACAATTCAGATTTCCCCACTGGCCTTATAATACCATTTATAGTTTTTCCCCCAGTCCATAATTGAATCAGGACTCAAATATTACATTTTATTGTCATGTATCCTTAGGCTCCTTTAATCTCCTTCACTAGAAAATCCCTAGCTTTTAAAAAATTCTTCCATAGGGCTGGGGATGTAGCTCAGTGTAGCTCAGTAGCCCTGAGTTTGGTTCTCTGTACCACCAAAATAAAAATCCTTCCATAATTTTGGAATTTTTATCTTTGCCAACCCTTAATAATGTCAGATATTTTAATTTTTGCCAAATTGAACAGAGTAAAACAACAACTTGTGGTTTTAACTCATTTTTCCATGATTATGAATGAGGTTGAAAAAGTCTTCATCACATATTGGCAATTAAAATTTCCTCTTTTTTTATTTGCTCCTTAATATCCTATTTCACTATTGCATTGTTTACTACTCATTACAGTTATATAAGCATTCTAGGAATATTCTGACACTCAAACCATTGCCAGTTAAAGGCAGTTTTAGCTACAATGTTTGGTTATATTGTTGAATATATGTTTGAATTTTAATATTCACACAAATCAATCTTTCTTTTCAGTGATTGATTTTTTTAATAAGAAATTCATCTCTATTCCATCCATCTCATAAGCTATACTCATAAAGATAAAGATCTGTAGTTTGGATCTCTACTAGAAATCTATTTTTCCTGTGGTTGTATGGTAGGGATCTCATTTCAACTTTCCCTACATGTAATATCCCTATACAGTTTATAAAGATCCATCCTTCTCTACTGATCTATAGTGACATCGTTCTCATATTGAGTTCCCATATTTAGCACTGTGCTAATTCTACTCTGGAGTGGAATTGGTGGATCATAGGTCCTAGACTTCTTTCACTTTACTAAATATCACCTATTGTTCTCTAAGGAGTTTATACTGATTTATGCTGCCAATACCAATAACAGTTTCTATTTCTTCATGTCCTTATCCACTTCTTTTTGGGAAAAATTCCATTGGTTTATTTATCTACCTCCAAGCCATTATCACATTATGTTAGATCAGATACATCTTTGCTTTACTTGTTGTTACATGGTAAGGGAGTTTGCTTTCTCCCCACCCCACACCTCTGCTAGTCCCAAGAGGAGGATGCCAGATCTCCTCAGCTGGGTCTCAGCTGGCCTCTGCTACCCTCAACCAACACTGGCTAAGTAAATGTTTATTTATAAGTGCCTCTGAAATTTTGTGCTTATTTGTACGTAGTATTATAAGGATTCTGCAAAGATTAAATGAACAAGTCCCTGTGATGTGCATGGTACAAAGTAAGTACAGTGCTCTATAAATATAAGCTATTATCTCAATTTCATTTAATGGCAGTTAATGGCCTGAGTCACTCAAGTTGGAGACCTGGGACTCATCATGGAATCCATTATTGTCCCTGTACATTCAGTTGCTGAGTCCACTGATTCTACTTTCTTGATATTTCTCACACTTGTTACTGATTTCTACCTCAGCTGCTCATGCCCTGGCTCAGATCCCTGTCACTGCTTACTTGGGGTACTGGCCTCCCAGCAGTAACACCTGCCCCTCCTAATGCTTTCTCCATGGTACTGCCAGAATGAAATTTCTAAAATAAACTTGATAACAATAGTTTAGGCCTCATAAAAATGACTGACATTAAATCCTAACCTTTAGGTAAGCTACTTAATATTCCTTATCTCTGCTGGCTGTTCTTTAAAATGGAAATAATTATAGTAAATCTTATAGCATGGCAAATATAGGAGATAATTAACATCTTACCAGTACATCAGTAAATATTATATGTTATTAGTTTCTCATTTTCATTCTTTGATGACACCTGTAGTGGTTCTGCCATACTGGTCATATGCATGTTTCTACTGTCCTCACCACTTTCCATCTTAACAGAACCTTAACTATCAGGCATGTGGTTTGGGTAGGACTGACCACACCTTAGCTCTTAGGTTGAGTCCTAATTAACTTAAACAAAGTATGGTATCCCTTTTTCCAAGTCATATGACAAGTGGATTTCCCTTCCCTGGCTGTAGAGAAGAAGAGTATTTATAGTGTCAGAAGCTAAACGCTGTCACTGTGGAACCATAAGTGAAACTAACTTTATGAAGAAGCAACCAAGTGCAGGGCAAAGTGGAGGAGGCTTGTAATGAAATTGTTCCTCAGTGACACTACCAAACTGCTGGTTCAAACCTCACTTGAAGCTAGCCTATATCCTGACTTCTCATGGGCCTATGCATTTGTTCTATTGTTTAGACCAGTTTAAAATGAGTTTTCTGCAATTTACAATGTAGAGACTAATAAACAGGATCTGAAAATGAATTTTTGAACACCTCTTTTTTAGGCTAAACTGTCCTAAGTGACAAAATTTTAAGGTCCTTAAAATGAGTTTTCTGCTATTTGCAACGTGGAGTCTAATATACAGAATCTGAAAATGAGTTCTTGAGCACCTCTTCTTTAGGATATACTGTTCTAAGTAACAAAACTCTAAGGCTCTTAGCTGGTACAATGGGTTCCAAATGTTCCTCAAAAAATGTATCCACTCAGAAGCTATGAGTGTGCCTTTATTTGGGAAGAGTCTTTGCATGTGTGGTTAAGTAATTAAGATGAGCTCATATTAGATTAATCAGATGGGCCCTGAATGCAACAGTAAGTGTTTTTGTAAGATACAGAAAAAGATATGAAATAGAAGTGAAGAAGGGAAGGCCACATGAAATGGAGGCAGAAATTGGAATTATGTAACCACAAACCAAGGAATACTTGGAACCACCAGAAACTGCAAGAGGCAGGGATGGGCTCTCCCCTCGACCCTTTGGAGGTGATGGGGCCTTAGGGATACTTCAGTTTGGGACCTCTAACCTTCAGAATTGGTGTTTTTTGTTACAGCTCTTGTAGGAAACTAATACCTGTCTTAGGTGGGCAATTTGAATATCTGGATCTTTCAAGATATGTAACACATAATTCCTGCCCATATCATCAGGTTTGAAAATTTTATCCAGGCCTTTTTCTCTCCTTTCCATCAAAATTCAAACCAAACCAAGATGTCTACATAAGCCACTTATTCTGGCACTGTTCCAGTGTAGACCCACTGTCCCAATGTTATTGTCAGTATCAACCCTCTTACTCTCAATACTCTGAGTTGGACATTTCATTCTCTGGTCATCCATGTTCATAAAAACCTGTCAGCCTCTGTCAAACTCATTATGTTTAAAATGCCAGTCATAGCCTTCATACTCATCCTTCCTTAAGAAATATGGCATTTTCCAGTCCCGCAGGGGTCAATGCCACATGTTTCTCCAACATAATGGGCCAGGGCAGCCACCTGTTATATCCTGGCCTTGCCAGTAGTGTATGAATTTTTCATCTGTCTCAGAAAGGTGAACTAGATCTATTACATTCTCTTGGGAATTTTTGCTTGGGAAATCAAGTGACTTGGGTAATGAGGAGTGTACCTATAATGAAAGAGCATGAAGCAGAGTTCAAAATTTGAGTATTAATCTGTGCATTCATCAGTGTGGTGAGTAGGGTGCTGGGCAACACCACCACAGAGTCCCATCTCTAGAACTGCATTCTTGGAGGTGCCATTCACATGCAAAAATTTGTAACTGGAGATCGCTGAAGTTGTGCATTGCAACAGCCTTACAATGTGATTGTCTCACAGCCTGGCATCTTTCTGCTCCAACTCTGGTTGCCACAGATCTCAATCAGTAGTTCTCATACTTTGCTGAACATTGAAATTGCCTGGGGAGGTTTTTGTTTTTTTTTTTAATTCTGGCCCCCAAATCATACTCCAGACCAGTGATAGTGAACCTTTTACAGACGTGCCCAAACTGCAACCTAAAATCCACTTTTTATGAACGCTGAGGTTTTAGTTCAGAAAAAACAACTCATATTTACATCTTAAAAGAAAAACAAGTAACACATGAGGTTTGCTACCACAGCTTCAGACTAATTAAAAATCAGAACTCAAAGGTTAGGGCCAGATCACAATCATTCTGAAAACTCAGGTGAGAGCCATGTGCCTCCAAATTTGACAATCACAGTTAATCCCCTCTCTTTCTTTTTTGAAGTCATTCAAGTGTGTGTCTGTTGCAACCAATAGAGCCATAGACATCACTCTTTCCAGCCTTTATGAAGGACTGTGACACTTCCCTGGTGTTCAGAATTATAGAATATGGCTTATGACAGTCTCTTAATTGGCCAGCTGTCATAATCCTATCTAGAAAAATCTTACGCATTTTGTCTGACACTCTAAATAGTGAGGTGCTTATATTGCTGGCTAATTTCATGTTCCGCTTCAATAGTTCTTTGCATGAAAATGAGAATTATGTAAAACAGAATCTTGTTTTTGTTCATTCCCCCCTGTCTCATTCCTCTACAGAGAGGATGAGTCATTCTCAGATACAACTGGACTGGAGTTTCTTTTAAAATATACATTAAAAGTTGATTGTGCATTTTTTTTCTTTTGGTATTTCTTATTGATTTCAGCTGCTCATTTTCTACCATGTTTTGTCTCCCTGCCTGGATACAAACACTCTGGTTTTGGCAGCGACAGCTGGCCAATGCCTACAATTTATAAAAGAATACAAGGGATATAAGAACTGTATCTCAGAATGGCCACTTTTAACAACAAACCACTCATGCTTTGGAATTTTTTTTATTAAATGACCATGGAGGAATGGCTTCTTCTTTCTTTTTTTTTTATTTTAAAAAGCAAAACAGAAAAAAAGCATAGAAATGGTACAGAATTTCAAAAATAAAGTAGGAAATTAACACTAGTTAATATATTGCATATTGTTATCTTAGAAGTAGCTGTTCAGGTTATAAGAACTATGCATAAAAATGATCAAGTAATAAACAATGATAGCACAAACTTTTTAATTAACTATTAGAGATTAGTAGTATAGTTATCTATCTGTCATACATATACATACAGAAATTTATATATGTATACCTTCATACATATAGTCTTTTCCTTTCTTCCTTTTCTCCTTTCTTCTAAACCAGTAGTTCTTTTTTTTGAGCACTTTCTTACTCTTTCATTATTACAATATGTATTGTACATTTTGGATCTTATTACTCTCAGGTTTTTTTTTTTACACTAGAGAGACAATATGATATTTATAAATGTGAGTTTGATTTATTTCACTTGTGAGTATGGTCTCAAGTTGCTTGCGGAGGGATAGCCTTTTCTGCCCACAAGGTGACTTACTCTAATATTTGATGGAAGAATCATTGCTTGTTTACTTGAAGTCATTCAAGTGTGTGTCTGTTGCAACCAATAGATCCATAGACATCACTCTTTCTAGTCTTTATGAGGGACTGTGACACTTCCCTGGTGTTCAGGATAGTAGAATATGGCCTACGACAGTCTTTTAATTGGCCAGCTGTCATAATCCTTATCTAGAAAAATCTTTTGCATTTTACCTGACACTCTAAATAGTGAGGTGATTATATTGCTGACTGAGTGTAACACCTGAATGCAGCTTTTAGAAATGGCATAATGATCTGGTTCCAGAGAGAAAAAATCTCTCATGACCTATGGAGACACATGAGACCTATTTCTAGTCAGATACCACTACTATAATATACTTAGATTTCCCCTGAAAAGGTAACAGAGAAAAAAATATGAGTTAAACATTTTTCAGGTAGTTGTACAGGCCTGGGCTTATTTGTGGGTCTCCAATTTCCAGTCTACAGTCAACATTAATAAATGACTTTTTTAAGTGAGTCCAGTGCCCATAGATTTGAATACAGATGCCAGGCAAGGGAGACTGTGAAAACACTGGGTCAGGCATTCTAGAGGGAGAGAGAAATGCTCACCAATGTTAGAACATGGAATATTCTTCCTGTCATGGCTCTTTTGCCTGCTATTTTTCCTTTCCTGATGAACTCATTCTGATCTATCAAGACTTCACCCATGACGTTTCCACAAAGGTTTCTCTGACTTCCCATGTTGGGGGATTCAGGTATTGGACATCATGTTATTACTATACATATCATTCTTCCAAGGTCATTTATCCATGGCCTGTGCATCGCTCAAGTTGTCCTCAAAAAAAGTCATGTTGAAATTTGATTGCTATGTGGCAGTGTTGGAGATGGGGCCTTGCAAATGTGATTAGGTTACCAGGAACACTTTCTGTTGGGAGCTCTGGAACTGGGTTCAAGTTGCTATAAAGCAAGTCTGCCCCTCATGATTTGTCATTCTCACATGCCCTTGTTCCTCTGCTTTTCTACCACGTTTTCATACAGCACAAGGCCTCACCGGATTCAGCTACTCAGTTGTAGACTTCCAGGCTCCAGAACTATGAGCCAGAAAAACTTCTTTCTTTATGACTTATCATGTCACAGGTATTCTGCTATAAAAACAAAATGAACTAAGCCTATCTCCCTTACTAGACTAAAAACTCTTTGAAAGTAGGGCTCTTTTATGTGTCTCTTTTACCACTGCCTATAAAAGTGCTTCCTGGCATACAGCTGGTCATAAATAGACCATGATTTTAGAAGACCATGTAAGTGACACTAGAAGGGTAGACAGGCATGAACATATCTTAAGGATGCCTTATGAGCCTAGCACTTGCACAATTGTTTTGTTAATTCTTTTACAGTATATATTTGTACTTACCAATAAGATTTTTATGTGGTAAGTACAAATATATATATATATAAAGCATTGAGACTCAGAAGTACTAAGGATCCTTGCCAGTTAATGAGAGGCAAGTCTGGGAGTCAATTTTGGGACTGTTTGAGCCCTCCCTGCTCTGTGATAGCATGAGTTACTCTGAAAATTTATTTTAATGCTGGGTATGGTAGCACACGTGTAATCCTAGAACTCTGGAAGTCTTAGGCAGGAAGATCACAAGTTTGAGTCTAGCCTGAATAACTTAGGAATTTAGGAAGACCTTGTCCTAAAATTTAAAGTGGCTGGCAATGTAGCTCAACATAAAGGCCCTAACTCAATCCTCAGTACTGAAAAAAAATATTTTAAAAGGGAACCATTCGTTTTTCTTACTAATGAATACAAGTCACTTCACTTAAAAATTGCCATTCTGAAAATATTCTCTTAGTCTCTCATATACCGAATTTCTGAAAAATGCTAGGCACCCTTAAGTGTATAAAAAGTAGTCCTTTCAGGAAAAACCTGACCATGACTCATGTCCATATTCAATATCATCATTAAATTAAAAGTATGAAGTGAGTTTTGCAAGACAGGAATCCATGTTACCATGGGTTTCTTTCAGAGGATTCTGTTATAGAAACGGAAAATAAACAGCCTGGAGGGAATTAGTACCTCTCAAAAGCAGATGCATCTTACAGTAATAATAACAAAGTTATCTCAACCCTGTAAAAGCTGGACTACAACAGCCCCACTTACTGGTGATCTTAGAGCTTATGAGGAGGAGAAGGATGAAGAGCAGCCATCCTTCATCAGTGCCTGCTATGTGCCAGGAGCTGTGCTAAGTATTAGAGGCCTCAGCTCATCCATTCCCTGCAAGGACTCTATGACACAGACATCACTGTTTTCCTCGTATTGCAGATAAAGAAGCAGAAGTTTAGGGCATTTAAGTGTCTTCACCTGGGTCTGCCACTTGTCCTAGTCTGACTGCCAAACCTAAGCTCCAATTCTGACACATAAAGACAGGAAGAATGATGGGTTTGTTAACAGAATCCCTTAGAAGACTCTGTTAGCTTTCATGAAATTTTAAATATACATACCCAACAGCCCACAAATTCCTCTTCTTAGCATTAGCCCAAGAAAAATACTTGCACATGTTCCCAGGAGACTTATTTGCATAATTGTGAGGGGAGAAAAGACAATTTTTAGGTCACATCTTTCAAAAGGGAAATCACTTTTAAAAGTTATAATGTATCCCTTCTATAGAATGTGTATATCTGCCAAACTCTGTGGAAGACATAATGTTTCTATAATGATAGCTCCCTGTGCTGAAACACTGTGTAAATTTCACAAAAACATTAGAATATATGTATATATGACTATTTGGAAAAAGGGTGGACAGAAAATGGAAGAATATAGAACAATCTAATACCACTGTATACCTCCAGGGCTACGGTGGAGAAAGGAACAAGATTGGGTGGGACAGGCAAAGGAAACTTGAGTCTTATTTATAATACAAAGTGAAGATCTTTTCCTCCTTTTTCTCCCGTCTTCCCCAAGGTTCAGTTTCAAATCCCACTCTCCCAAGAATGTATCTGGAACCTAACATATTCAGAAACCTAACCACAAAAATGCCTACAAACAGCCAATTTTAGATTTCTCTCCTTCTTCTCCTCATGCTGTGTTAGAAAAAGATTTAGGTGTTGAAATTGTCAATACACATAATAATATTTGGGCAATGAAAGTTTTGCCCAAATCACTAAAATTAAGCTGAAGAGAAAAGGATAGAATTGCAGATTCCACCAATTTTTAGATCACTTCTAACTCTATGAAGTCACTTATAGGCTGAAATTCTGATAGTGTAAGTACACAAGAGAAGTCATGTGAAAGAAGATCTTGAACACTTATGTACCCTGACACTGTCATCATCCTCCCAGGGTCCTGCTCCTCTATACAGCTTGATGAAAGACATCCCATAGATGTCCTGTTTCAGGTGAAATGCTTTTCATAATTTACTTTTCTGACTGTTCACTTTGTATAGAAATGCAACTTTTTTGTGCATTGATTTTGTAGGCTGCTACTGTGCTAAAGTAATTCATTAACTCTGACAATGTTGATCCTTATTTTTTAGTACAATATTTAGGGTTTTTTAAAAAAATATAAGATCATATACTTTATAAACAGAGATCATGTTAGTTCTTTTCAAATTCACAAATTATTTTGTTTTCTTCTCTAATTTCTCTGGCTAGAAAGTTCAATATGATGCTGAACAGTAGTGGTGAAAGTTGGATATCCTCTCTTTGTTCACCATTCTTAGAAAAAAGAATTACAGCCTTTTCCTGCTGATTATGTTATTAGCTGTACAATGTTCATAGATGGCTCTTGCTACATTGCATTAATTTCTGTCCATTCCTACTTGTTGAATGTTGTTATTGTGAGGTAGTATTCAACTTTGTCAAATGCTTTTGTCTACAACAATTGAAAAGTCATATGGTTTTGCCCTTCAGTTTCTTAATGTGATATTACATTGGTTGATTTTCATATGCTGTGCCATCTTTGTGTTCCAGGCATGAATTCCACTTGATCATGGTATATGAGCCTTTAAATATGCTGCTCAATTCAGTCAGTATGGTCAAGCAAGAGAGAAATCAATTTCTTAGGTAACACCCCTAAAAGTCAGAAAGTCTGATATCTGTTCTATTTCTTTTCCACCTCAAGGAAAAGATAGGAGTTGGAGATTTTTTTCCAGGTCACATAGCATGATGTCCATGGAGTGTTCTGGTGAGAAACAGTAGAGAATGTAACAAATTTTCTGCTGAGCTACAGTGTGATTGGCTTCGTGCTCATCTGTGGTTCAGGAAACTAATAAGATTCTTAGTTTCTCACCAAAGCATCTAGTTTGTTGCTAAATCCATGTTTCCATGGGAGAAAAAAGGTCTAGGCCTTCTCCTATCTTACGTACATCACTCCCCTGACTTGTTTGTTTGTTCGTTTGTTTGTTTTTGGTACTGGGGATCAAACATGACCTCGTGCTTGCCAGTCAAGTGCTTACGCCACTGAGCTAAGTCCCTGGCCCATTCCCCTGACTTTTATAATCAGATGTACAGTGATTTTGCATATTTTTTAAAAAAGGAAGCACACAAAACCTGTCTTTCATAATTGCTATCTTCTGTCACCATAGTAGCCAATGGTATTGAATTTGGTCTTTTAAAAATGCCCACTTTTAAGACAAGAAGTTAGATTCTGCTTTGCCTGTTTCCATCACATTCTCCACATCTGAAATCATTGTGTTTCTGTTTATGTTAGCTTGCGTTCCCCTGTGCCAGGGAAAGAGTAGGGTATCAAGATTTATGGATAGAAAATTTAGTTCTAGAAGCAATCAGTATTTTATTTTATTTATTTATTTTTGGTACCAGGGATTGAACTCACAACCTTTTGCATGCCTGGTAGGCACTTACGCCGATGAACTAAATCCCCAGCCTGAGATCAATATTTTAATTGGCAAACTTGGTAAAGCAGAGTCTTCCCCAATGTGTGGGTGAGCATTATCCAATCTGTTATAGACCTGAACAGAACAAAGAATGAATTCACCTTTTGCTTGATTCATCCATCTTCTCCTGTGCTTGGATATCCAAGACCCTATTTCTTGAACTTTTGGATTCAGATCAAGACTTAAAACATTGCCACCAGTTTTCAGTTGTCTGGCCTTGAATTATTCTATGACTTGCTTGGTTCTCTTGTTACAGATGGAACAAATTTCTCTTCCTAAGAGAAATTACAATGCAATTGTTAATTATTTAATACAATGTAGGCCTGTGCTTTTTTACTATTTATTCATCATTATATTTAGTCCTGGGAGTGGTGACTAGAACACAGTAAATACTCAAGTGCATATTTATTGAGTAAACTACTAAGAGGTTAGTGTGACTGAAGCAAAGTGAGTGACAGGAAGAACAGTGGCTGAGGCTGGAGAGATTCTGAGGTGGAACTGGGTGGAAGGGGTATTGCACGTATGAGACCTGTAAGGACTTTGACTTTTACTCCAATAAGAAAAGCAAATCATATGAGAGTCTGGGCAGAGAAGTTCCATGATCTGACTTAAATTTGAAAAATATTCCCTCTAGCTGCTGTGAAATCAGACTGCAGGAAGCACAGGAGGAAGCAGAAAGAGGTTATGAGACTTCTGAAACTGCCCAGAAGGAAGATGATGAGGCTTGGACCCGAGGCAAAATACAGCAATAGCTGTATTTTGAAAGTGTGGTTGATGGGATTTACTGATGGATTGAATGTGAGTTGTAAAAAGAAGATAGAAAGAGACAAGGATTATTCTGAACTTCTTGATCTGAGAAGCCAGAGGATAAATCTTACCTCATCATGTACTTCCTTGAGATTCTTGTACTGGCTCATTTTCCCATTGCTAAACACATAACCACAATTTATGGGAAGAGAGTTTAATTTGCTTACATTTTGAAGGAACTCAGTTCATTGTAAACTGGCTCCAAGGCAGAAACACCATGGAAGAAGGGTGTGGTTGAGCAAAACTGCATATTTCATGGCAGCTGAGGAGCAGAGCAAGGGAACAGTCCCAAAGAGGGACCAGAGGCACACCCAATGCCTATATGACCCACCAAGAAACATTTAGAAGTGTACTCAACACTCCCCTAGGCCAATCCCAAAACCATCAAGTTGGCACTCAATCCTAAGTGCCACACTGTTCAACAGACCCTTTTTCAGATATCACATGAAATAATCATTAAAACTATTCGTATATGTTTGATTAACTTTTTTTCTCAGATGGTAGAATTATCTTTCCATGTGTTATTTTTTTTCTTTCTTAAAATTTATTTAAAGAAAAAAAACAGGGAAAGGGTAGAAATGATTCAGAATTAAAAAAAAGATAAACAGTAAGAAATCACTAGTTGATATATTACATACTGTCCTTTTAGAAATAGTTGCTCAAGTTACAAAATTAAAGCATACAAAGTAGATATTCAAACTGTGAGAGTGTAAACAGCTACACATGCATGAATCTCTATGTGTATTTCTATCCTTTCTGTATTAGAAGGAAAAACAAAACTTAGCAAGACAAAACAAAACAAATTCCTATAAGAACATGAAACCAAAAAGTCATATAAAACCACAGTAAAGGTGATCTACAATAGTTACTGTGTTGTTTCTTGTTATGTTCAATAGAATTGTCTATATCATCAGGCATATTTAGATATAGCAGTATAATTGAATATGACAGTACATAACAATATTAGTAAAAACAAAACATTGTAGACAACGTAAAACTTCAAAGGTAGGTAATAATCAAAACAGAGTGGTATCCTAGTGACACTTGTCATCTTCAGTGCAGTTGCCTATACCCTCAGACTTGATATTATCAATCATAACAGCTTTGAATAAAATCTGTCAATACAAAACAGAAATCTAACAAATTAGATTCAATTAAGATCAGTCATGGTAAAACAGAATAAGTTATACAAAGCTTCAGATTAAGTTAATAGGAAATTAAGGATGATTAC
>PVLA01009348.1:0-76480 GCA_004027455.1 Hydrochoerus hydrochaeris | reverse complement strand
GTCACCTACCTAGCCCTGTCCAAAACACTCATGTTTTTTTCTGCCATTCTCACAGTCACTCATCCTCAAGCTACTCCCATCTCCAAGAATGAATAAAACCTGAATTTATCCCTAATGGAGGTCTTTGTCTTGGTTAACCATCTCCCTAGCTGGACTTAGGACTCCCTTGGCTCCCCACGACTAAAGATATGCTTTAGTGTCTTCATTTTCACTGTGGGGTGCACTGGAAGTGGTTGGTTGGAATTAACTTGCTAGAATGTCAGTAACTTTTCCATGGGATTACAAATATAAACTTCCTGGACCAGGTCTGGGAATGGCTGTCTAGAGAAAATGCCAAAAACTCCACCAAAAGAGTTCTAGATTTAATAACCAAATTCAGTCACACAGCTTCATACAAAGTCAGTATTCAAAATTCAGTAGCATTCCTATACACAGATAACAAACTCACTGTAAGAAATTAGGGAAAAAACACCTTAACAATACCATACATAAAAATGAAATATTTAGGAATCAATCTAACAAACGAATAAAAGAGCTCTACATTGAAAAGCACGGTCTTCTGAAAAAGTAGATTCAAGAGGATGTCAGTAAATGGAAATATATTCCCTTGCTCTAGAAATCACTAACAGCAAAAATGGCCATACTCACTAGTTATACAGATCTAATGGAATTCCAATCAAAACACAATTAGCAAAATTCACACAACTAGGGAAAACAATCCTTAAATTCATTTGGATCCAGAAAAGCAAAAAACAATTTCAAGCCACAAAGCCAAAGCAGGGGATATCACAATCCCTGATTTGAAGGTAAGATTACAGAGCTTTGTAAGCATCACGTCCTAACTTCCCATCTTCTCCTGGTACCTGGGCACATTACTCTGGGTCTCATGTGCCCAGGAGAGGGCTACAGGATACCTGTACATTTTGTCAGAGGGACTGAGGTCCACTGTGCCAGGAAGTTCAAGTGGGCTGTATTTGGAGGGATCCTGGTAGCTGAGTGGTCCCTGAGGCCTGTACTCCTGGGCGCACAACTGTAGGTCTGTCCCGTGCAGGCCTTGGGTCCACGCTGCCCAGGACCAGGCTAGGCTGGGTCCCTTCAGCGGCTTGGGCAGGGCTGCCTCGCCCCGGGGTCAAGCGCAGGGTAGCAGCAGCGCGTGCCAATTGACAAGCCAGGGGCCTAGATTCCCCTTGCAGCGGCGCCATTGGGGGGTCCTGAGAGCCAAGAGGGCGCCAAAAGCCGGGCTAAGCAGCTCAGACGCCTAAGGCAAGGAGGAGGAAGCTGTGCCCAGGGGCGCGGAGACGCCGAGGTGGAGCAGCGCGGAGCTGTAGTTCAGCCCGGAGTCGCCCGGCAAGCAAGCTTCTGCCTAAATCCCTGGGCACCAGCAGGAGCCGCGGCCGCTCCTCGCTCCTCTGCGGTGGCTCCCTCTCCTTCTCAGACTCAGCTCCAAGCTACAACCGGGAGCCCACGCAGGCGCCCCGAGTTTAGACCTTGGTCTGGGCCTGTATGCAGGGACGGAGCTGCAAAGGGAAGCGAGACCTGCACAGCGTGGCCGGCGTCCTCGTGGGCGATGCTGGGAAGGAGGAGCAGCAGCCAGCTCAGACTCCTGCATAGAGAGGGCGGGGTGGGCGACAGCAGTCGCTGTGTCCCTCCCCACCCCGGCGACAGGACAGTTGCCCCTCGGCCCCGCCCTTGGGTGACTTCCAGCCGCTGCAGTGTGGCACTGACCAGAGGACCTTGGGGTGTGGGCTGTGTCCCCTCCTATGCTCTGCCTCTCTGAAGAAGCCAAAGGGCCTACCCGCAGTGGGATGGGACCCAGCACTAACATCCCAACCTCCCCAAGTCAGATAAACCATGCAAAACAGCCAGCCATTTTAAACTTACCATTTCTCTCCCTAGCAGCCACCGCTGTCCATCAAGGCCACCAAGATGGCTGAGGTGTCCTGCACGCCCCGCCCTGAAGAGGAAGACGTCTACCCTGACCACAGTGGGCTTCAATTCCATCACAGCAGAGGAAGAGACTTTTTACCAATCCCTAGGCACAATACAGAAGTTTTGCATCTTCTAAACCAATTAGGACAGCTGTATTTCCGGCTTGTGTTTGGGGCCAATCAGCACATGAATCTGGATTAAATGTAACCAATCACACATCTGCTGCGGCCATGTTTGAAGGAGATGCACAGCCTGTAGGGATCGAAGATCAGAACCTTACACTGGCAGGGACCTTGGGCAAAGCCTTGCTGGCCGCTCCTGCTCTCCTGATGGAAGGGCGACAGGTTCTTACTAACAACTCTGTATAGAGAGAGCGGGCCAGTCGCGCGGGTAACTGGGACCTCCCTGCCCCATACTGTATCCCTGCTCAGCGCCCCAAATTGTATGGGCGCCCACAAGGGGTGGCCAAGCCTCGGCAGATGACCCATGAATCTCAGAAGCAGTGGGCGACGCCGGGCTCCAAGGATATGGAAGTGCGGAGCCTGCCGCCTTGAGGTCTCCCTGGGATGCTTGTCTGTGTGGAGAGGGTGAGTTAGTCCAGCTGGTCCCACAGCTGGGGAAGGTCCTGCCTCAAGGCCTTCCTGGGGCAGCGCCCCTATATCCCTGCTCAGTGTCTCAGCACTGAACTTCAGAAAGGCCCTCATGGGGGGCCCAGGGGTTGGAGGCTGGGCCTGTGCCCCTAGACCCATGGATCCTGACCTGTGTGTTGTGGATTCTGCCCACGCATGCCTCCATGTACCCCAGCACCAGGCCTGCCTTGCTTAGCCCAGCTCCCCAGCACAGGAACCAATTGAAGCAGGAGACACATGGGGAAGGAAAGGGATGGACATTCACTAGGAATGCCCTTTCTACCTCCTGTCCCAACAGCCAGGCCTCTAGACAGGACTGACACATACATGGCGCACTGCACCAAGGCCCCTGACAACAGCACCTGTGTGTACCCTGAACTGGGCCCTGGCCTTGCCAGGTCATCCCTGTAGCCTCAGGCTGCTTCCACTGAAGCTAGATGTCCCTCCCTATCACCCTGATGTCCCGCTGAACCTAGTGGTTGGTGAGCCAGCCTGTCTTGCCAGACTGGAGGCACTGTCTTTACCTAAAGTGGTACCTGTTATGGCTTGTGCCTGGTTGTCTCCCCCAAAGCCACATGGGATCATAGATGAGGCTTCTTCACAGCTGGCTGGATCTAAAGTGTGTCACTGAGATTGACTCCTAGTGCAGTGCTAGACTGAAGGGTGCTAGGATTAACGATGTGAGTGCTACTTGCCCTAAGTAGCAACATAAAGGAAATATGTTCTAAGATACCTTGATGCTTTGTTACCTTCTGTCCACCATGTACCTTTTCTCCTCCAAGATGCAACACACAGGCCTCCGCCTATGCGTCTTATATCTGTCATGAAGTCAGGGCTTACCTGGACCGCTCGTGACTTCTCACTGTGTGGGTTTCTCTCCATTCATCACAGTGACCATGTGTCAGTCTCACCATATGTCAGTCTCATGACATATGATGATTCTCCCACAGTCTAGAGGTCAGATTTCTGATCAGGTTCTCAGACCACAATCTTGTTTTTCAGTGGCTTGAGAGCCCATACCTCCCTTGGCTGGTGGCCCTTCCCTGCATGCCCTAAGCCGGCAGCACAGTGTCTTTTGACCTTTCTGACCTCCTGCCTTTATGATGACACTTTGACACTCAGGATCATCACCATCTCAACGAGATCTGTCTAACCATTCCTACCATGTCGCTCTGGCCCTCTAAGATCGTACTCTTGGGGTTCCTCTGGTCACCAGTACATGGACATCCTGGGGATGTCCTCCTACCCTGCTCTACACCCCTTCCCCTCTGTCACCCTATGTAGGAGTGGCCATGACTCCTTCTCACTAGGCTTCTGCTTCTCACTCCCCCAATGGCCAGCCTGCACAGCCCCTGAGGTGCTGAGTCTAAAACCCAAATTCTTCCCTACTAGCTGCCATGAGCAGGCACCGCAATCAGTGTCACAGGGCTGCAAAAGTTCACGCTGCCCCACTGACTGCCTTTTCTCATGGCCTCTGAGTCTGGTTGTCATCCAGTTACTGAGAAGTGCTGTGCACCCATCCCAGGCAGTGTCCCTGCCAGAACACACGTGGCTTCTTGGACAGCTAAGCTTTACCAACTCTCAGAGACCAGCAGTGACACAGTGAACTGTGCTGGACAGCTCAGCAGGAATTTCTCCACTGGGGCCTGATGACGAAGTTCATCTAACCTAGCCCTATCAAACCCAAGTTTGGCCATAGCCCCCACTCACTGGCAGAGAACAACATTTGCTGGCCCAGGGCTGTTCTTAGGTGAGCTGTGTAACTTTGCTGGGTAAGCAGTCCCGGGCTTGGCAGAAAGATACAGCCTGTTGCTTCCTGGGTGGCAGTATCGGGGGCCAGGGAAGGGCATCCTCTTCAGATGAATGGCAGATGTGTCCAAGGTGAGAAACCAAACTAACTCCTGGCACCATCTCTGCCCTGGTCTGCCAAAGACATGACATAGCTCTGAGCATAGTGAGCATAGAATTATCCTAGGCAAATAGCAGCTGGCAGGATTTTGCCTATCCCAAAAAGAGGCACCACTAGTCAGCTACACAGAAATCAGTGTGGGATTTAGTATGCTAGACAACCTCACAGTTTATTCCTCGCCAAAGACCCCAGTGAGGGGCAGAATCAGAGTCCAGCAGTGGGTGTCAGGAGACGAGGAGGGACCTGTGCTGCCTGGGAACTTCCCATATCCAGGGCAGCCAGGGTATTATCAGTAGATCTAGCGCAGCACTGCTTGCCAGGCTTTTACTCTCCCAATCAATGATTCAGGACAATCAGCAGATGTGAAAGATGACCATTTATTTTAGGGAAGAATTAAAAAGAGAAGAAGCTCTAAAGAAGCACTCAG
Organism: Hydrochoerus hydrochaeris; assembly: GCA_004027455.1. Lineage (NCBI taxonomy): Eukaryota > Metazoa > Chordata > Mammalia > Rodentia > Hydrochaeridae > Hydrochoerus > Hydrochoerus hydrochaeris. The sequence goes on along the minus strand of PVLA01009348.1, from coordinate 71,586 downwards.
GGAGAATGGGTGCTTTGAAAAAAAGATTATAACCTGCACTCGGTAGGGATGGCCTTGGGAACCAGAGGCTGGTGGCTCCAAAGCCCTTACTTCTGTCCTCCCTTGTTTGTTACTCATCTGATCCAGGCAGTCTCACTTGACCAGGTGCAACAAAACTGATGTCAGGTACCAGACTGACTGTGTTCTCATGTCAGAAGATTTTTTAAAAATTTTTTTTTACCGAGAATAAAACAAAAGGGGACATAACATTGCAGATCAGAACAGAACAATACAAGCAACACAGCACTTCAAAACAAGACAGTTGGATATCAACAGTAGCTACCAGAATGTTTCTTTCTTTGAAATAGTTGAGCATAGCTTCACAAACAAAAATATCAAACATAATAAAATAGAATCAAACTATTCAAGAGAATGAAACTATTACAAAACGTTCTAAGCCAAACAATAGAAAATGAACAATGGCTATTATAATATCTAATTTTCCATAAAAAATTTGTTTATATTAACACATATTAAAATCCAGTAAGACACAACATGATAGAACCAACGGTAATAGAAGAAGAAAAGCATGCTAGGACTTCAAAGCCAGATGATTTTAAATCAGCAATGGCTGCCATAATGTCTTGTTTTCTTCAAAGTAGCTGTTCATACCATCACACATAATAAGGTCAAATAAAACAGAATAAAACCATTCCAACCAATGAATGAAAACATTGTAAGACTTCAAAGCAATACGATGGGGATCCATGATTACCATAGAATCTTATGTACTCTTACCTTTTCTTACACTAGGGAGATTATGTAATATTTATACATGTCAAGTTGATTTATTTCACTTATGAGTATGGTCTAAAGTTGCATCCATTTACTTATAAATATCTCAATGTGATCCTTCTTTATAGCTGAGTAGTACTCCATTGTATAAAAGTACCACAATTTTTTGGTCCATTCCTCAGTTGATGGGCACTTAGTTTGTTTGCAAGATGTGGCTCTTACAAGTAGTGCCACTATAAACATAGGTGCACATATATCACTGTGGCATGATGTTTTCAGTTCTTCTGGGAATACGCCTAGGAGTGCAATAGCTGGGTCAAATGGGACTTCCAACCCCAGCTTTTTTGAGGAATCTCCAGACTGACCTCCACAGTGGTTACACCAGTCTACACTCCCACCAACAGCGCAAAAGAGTAATTTTTTCCCCACAGCCTCTCCAGCATTTGTTGTTGGTAGTTTTGTTGTTCCTGGCCATTCTTTCTGGATTAAGATGGAATCTCAGTGTAGTTTTAATTTGCATTTCTGTAATGACCAATGATGATGAACATTTTTTCATGTATTTATTTGCCATTCATATTTCTTCATCTGCAAACTGTGTGTTCATCTCCTATGCCCATTTTTGGATTGGGTCTTTGAATTTCAGAGGTCTGCTTTTTTTTTAATTCTTTGTAAGGTCTAGACAGAATCCTTTGTCTGAGGGACAGTTTGCTAAGATATCTTCCCAGTTTGTGGGTTTTCTTTTCACTTTTTTTTTTTTTTTTTTTGCTGCCTCTGGGATGGAACTCTTCTTTTCACTCTGCTGGATATTTCTTTTGAAATGTGGAAAATCTTTTATAATACATTATCCCAGTTATTGATTCTGGGAAGTATTTCCCATGCATTTTGGTTCTTGTTTATGAATTCTCTAACTACCCCTATGTCTTCAAGATTTTACCTGCTTTGTCTTCCAACATATTTAGTGTTTCTGTTTTAATATTTAGATCTTTGATCCATTTAGATTTTAGTTTAGTACATGGTGAAAAGCATGGGTCTAGTTTTAGTTTTCAAGATATGGATAGCCATTTTTTCCAGCACTATTTATTAAAGAGACTGTGATCCTTCCAGTGAACATGCTTGGCACTGTATCAAAGATAAGGTTGTTGAGTGTGTTCATAGTTGTATCTTCTAGTGTATTCCATTGATCTTCAGGTCTGTTTTTATTTCAGTACCATGTTGATTTTATTACAGTAGCTTTGTAGTATAACTTCAAGTCAGGGATTGTGATGCCTCCTGCCTTGACTTTGCTGCTTAGTATTGCCTTTGCTATCCTAGGTCTCTTCTGGTTCCAGATGAATTTTAGGAGTGATTTCTCCTAGATCAATGAGGTATGTTAGTGGTATTTTGGGATTGCATTGAATTTGTATAATAATTTTGGAAGAATGGCCATTTTCACAATATTAATTCTTCCTATCCATGAGAAAGGGAGTCTTTACATTTCTGAGGTTCTCTTCAATTTCTTTTTCACAGTATTGTAATTTTCCCTGTGTAGCTCTTTTACTTCTTTCATTAGATTATTTCCTAAGTATTTCATTTTTTTGGATGCTATTGTGATGGGTGTGGCTTCTCATATTTCTCTCTTGGTGATTTTGTTGTCAGTGTATAGTAATGCTATTGATTTTTGAGTACTGACTTTATATCTAGCTACATTGCTGAATTTATTTGTTATATCTAGGAATCTTTCAATGGAATTTTTGGGGCCTTGTATGTTGAGTATCATGTCATCTGCAAATAATGATAGTTTAACTTCCTCTTTTCCTGTCTTTACTCCTTTTATTTCTCTCTTGTCTAATTGCTCTGGCTGGTATAGCCAGTATTATGTTGAACCAGAGCAGTGATAAGGGACATCCTGTACTTGTGCCTGATTTTAAAGTAAAGCCTTTCAGTTTTTGGCCATTTAGTGTGACACTGGTTGTTGATTTGTTGTAGATTGCCTTTACCATATTGAGTTAGGGACCACCTATTCCAATTCTCTGTAAGGTTCTTATCATGAATGGTTTTGGATCTTATCAAAAGCTTTTTCTGCATCTATATAAATGATCATGTGATTCTTACTTTTGGCTGTACTGATATGGTGGATCATATTTATTGATTTACTTGTGTTGAACGATTCCTGCAAGCCTGGGATGAATCCCCCTTTGTCACGGTGTACAATCTTCTTGGTGGTTTGCTGTATCCTTTTTGCCAATACTTTATTGAGAATGTTTGAATCCTTGTTCATTAAGGAGATTGACCTGTAGTTCTTTTTTTTTTAGTTTTGTCTTTCTCAGGTTTTGGTACTAGAGTAATATTTACTTTAAGGAATAACAGGAAGAATTGCTTCCTTTTGAATTTCATTGAGGAGTTTGAAGAGTCATGGCATTAAGTGTTTTTTGTATTTCTTGTAGAATTCTGCAGTGAATCTGTCTGGGCCTTGGCTCTTCTTTGTTGGTAAGGACTTAATTACATTTTCAATTTTATTCATAGAAATTGGGTTATTCAGCTGTTTTACATCTTCTTGATCCATCTTTGGTGGTTCAAATATTTGTAGGAATCTGTCTATTTCTTCTGTGTTATCAAACTTATGAGAGTAGTGGTTTTTGAAATAGATCTTAATGATCTTCTGTATTTCCACAGATTAAGTAGTGATTTCACTTCTTTCATTCCATATTTCATGAATTTGAGTCTTTTCTTTCCTTTTTAAGATTAGATTGACTAGGGGCTTATGAATTTTATTTATTCTTTCAAAGAACCAACACCTTGATTCATTGATTCTTTGTATTGTTTTCTTAGTCTCTATTGCATTAATTCCTGCTCTGATCTTTATAATTTCCTTCCTTTTGGATTTGTGCTTGACTTGCTGTGCTTTTTCTAGATGTTTGAGATGTAGCATCAGGTTATTTATTTGTGTTCATTCTTTTTTCCTAATGTGGTAACTCAATGCAATAAATTTCCCTCTGAGTACTGCTTTCAGTGCATCCCATAGATTACAGTAAACTGTATTTGTATTTTAGTTTTCTTGTAGATATTGATAATTTCTTCTTTCATGTCCTTTGACTCACTGATTGCTCAAGTATATATTATTCAATTTCCATGTGTCTGTGGGGTTTTTGCAGTTTTGTATCATTAATTTCCAGTTTCATTGTGCTATGATCCGATAACATGCATGGGATAATTTCAATTTTTTTGCATTTACTTAAATATGTTATTTGGAATAGTATATCATCTATTTTGGAGAATGTCCCGTGTACTGCTGAGAAAAATGTATGTTCTGTTATTGTTGGTTTGAACACTCTGTATACATTTATCAAGTCCATTTTTTCACAGGTGTGATTCAGTTCTGATATTTCTTTGCTGATTTTCTGTCTATTTGATCTATCCTTTTGTGTCAATGGCATGTTAAGGTCTCCTGTTATAATTGTGTTATTGCTTATTTGATTTTTATTTCTGTTAGTAACTGCTTTGTATAGCTGTGCGCTCTGGAATTTGGTGCATATATATTTAAGATTGTTATTTCTTCCTCTTGAAGTTTTCCCCTAACTAGTATGTAGTGACCTTCTTTATCTCTTCAGAACTTTCTTGGTTTGAAGTTCACATTGTCTGCAAAGAGAATAGCTACCCCTGTGGTTTTGCTTTCTTTCTTTCTTTCTTTTTTTTTTTTAGCTCCTATTTCATGAAGTATTGTTTTCCATCCTCGGACTTTCAGTGTATGAATATTGTTTTGGTTAGATGGGCTTCTTGTGGACACATATAGTTGGATGTTGTTGCTTGATCCATTCTGCCAGTCTGTTTCTTTTATTTTGTGAATTTAGGCCATTTACATTAATGGTTATAACTGTTATATATTGGTTTATTTTTGACATGTTATCTTTTGTGCTCTTATATCGTTATCTTTCCCTTCTGGTTAATTGTCTGTCTTGCTTAGTGATTTTTTCCTATGTGTATGTAGAATTTCTTTGATATTCTTTACAGGGTTGGTTTGGTCTTCTTGAAGTTCTTCAGCTGTTCTTTGTCATGGATATATCTTATTTCTCCATCCATTTTGAAGGACATTTTTGCAAGGTACATCAGTGTGGGTTGGAAGTCATTTTCCTTTAGGATCTGACATATTTCACTTCATGCTCTTCTTCTTCTTCTTTTTTTTTTTTAAAGAAATCACTAGTTGATAAATTATATATTGTCATCTTGGATGTAGTTGTTCAAGTTAGAAAATTAATACATGGTAGACATTGAAACAGTGAGACTGTAAACAGTTCTGCTCAAAGGTCAAACAAAGATTCAGCAATATGGTCATCTATTTTACACACTCAAACATACACGCATTTATATCCCTTAGAGCCCTTTCTTTTTCTCTCTTTTACAATAGCAATTACACATTTTGGGTCTTATTACTCTTATAGTTCTTATCACTTTTTACACTAGAGACAATGTGATATTTATAAATATGATTCTTATTTCACTAATGAGGATAGTCTCAAGTTGTTTCCATTTACCTATGAAGGCCTCAAGATCATCATTTTTTATAGCTTAGTGATATTGCATTGTGTAAAAATACCACATCTTTTTCATCCATTCTGCAGTTGATGAGCATCTTGGTTGTTTCCAAGATTTAGCTATTACACATTGTGCTCCTATGAACATGGGTGCACATATATCACTGTGATATGGACTTTTCAGTTCTGGGAATATACTGAGGGGGTGAATACCTAGATTGAATGGGGCTTCCAGTCCTAATCTTCTGAGAATTCTCCATATGAATTTCCCTAGTGGTTGCACTGGTCTACAGTGGAGCAGTGTTCCTTTTTCCCCTGCAGCCTCACCAATATTTGTTATCAGTTGATTTCTTGAAGGCAGCTATTGTTTACAGAGTGAGGTGAAATCTCACTGTTGTTTTAATTTGCATTTCTCAAATGACCAGTGATGGTGAACATTTCTTTATGCATTTATTTGCCATTTGTATACCTTAGTATGAGAACTGTGTGTTTATCTCAGATGCCCATTTTCGAAGAGGGTCTTTGAATTTGGGAGGCTTGATGTTTTTCAATTGTTTATATGTTCTGGATATAAATCATTTGTCTGAGGGGTTGCTGGCTAAAATTTTTTCAACTCTGTGGGTTTTCTTTTCACTGTGTTGGTGATTTCCTTTGAAGTGCACAAACTTTTCAATAATATGAGATCCCCATTGTTGATTCTTTGAAGTGTTTCCCGTGTCGTTTGCATTTTGTTCATGAATTCTCTGCCTACTGCTGTGTCTCCAAGACTTTTACCTACCTTGTCTTCCAATAGATTTAGAATTTCTATTTTAATATTTAGGTCTTTGATCCATTTAGATTTTAGTTTTGTGCATGGTGATATGCATGAATCTAGTTTCAGTCTTTGGCATGTGGAGAGCCAATTTTTCCAACACCATTTATTAAAGAGACTATCCTTACAGTGAACATATTTAGCCCCTTTGTCAAATGTCAGGTGGCTGAGTGTCTTTGTAGTTGTGCTTGCATCTTCTAATCTGTTCCATTGATCCTCAGGTCTATTTCTTTGCCAGTTCCATACTGACTTTATCACTGTGGCTTTATAGTACTGTTTCAAATCAGGAATTGAGATGCCTCCTTCCTTGCTTTTGTTGCCCAGAAGTGCCTTTGCTATTCTAGGTTTCTTCTGTTTCCAAATGAATTTAAGGAGTGTTTTATCTAGATCTGTGAGGTATGTCAATGGTATTTTGATTGGGATTGTGTTAAATCTGTATAACAGTTTTGAGAGTATTTTCACAATGTTGGTTCTTCCTAGCCAAGAGCAAGGAATATCCTTCCATTTTTTAATATCCTCTTCAATCTCATTTTTCAGCATAGTATAATTTTCATCATATAGGTCTTTTAAATTTTTAGTTAGGTTGATTCCTAAGTATTTCATTTTTTTACATGTTATTTTAAAGGATGATATTTCCATAATTTCTCTCTCAGTGAGTTTTTTGTGTACAGGAATGCTATTGATTTTTGAGCACTGACTTTGTATCCAGCTACACTGCTGAACTTTTTTATTACCTCTGGCAGTCTTTTAATGGAGTTTTTTGGGTCTTCTATATAGAGTATTATGTCATCTGCAAATAGTGATAATTTAACTTCTTCCTTTCATGTCTTTATTCCTTTTATTTCTCTCTGTTGTCTGATTGCCCTGGTTAGTGTTTCCATAACTATATTGAAAATGACTGGTGAGAGTGGGCATCCTTGTCTTGTTCCTGATTTTAAAGTGAAAGCTTTCAGTTTTTGTCCATTTAGTATAATGTTGGCTGTTGGTTTGTCATAGATGGCCTTTATAAGGTTGAAGTAGACACTGTGTATTCCAAGTTTTGGAAGGGTTTTTATCATGCACGTGTGTTGGACTCTGTTGAAAGCTTTTTCTGCATCTATTGAAATGACCATGTTGTTTTTGTTTTTGGTTCTGTTGATGTGTATTACATTTATTCATTTGCATACGTTAAACCATCCTTGCATTCCTGCAATGAACCCCACTTGATGTATAATCTTCTTAATGATTTGCTGCATTCTATTTCCCAGTATTTTATTGAGAATCTTTGCATCAATGTTCATTACTGAGATTGGGCTATAGTCCTCCTTTTTGGTTGGATCTTTCTCTGGTTTTTTGTATCAGAGTTATACTTGCTTCCAGAAATTATTTAGGTAGTATTGCTTTCTTCTCAATTTCGTTGAAGTGTTTAAAGTGTATTGGGTTCAAATCTCTAAATTTTTGTAGAATTCACCTGTAAATCTTTCAGGATGTGGGCTTTTCTTTGTTGGTAAATTTTTAATTATGTTTTCAATTTCCATAGCTGATAATGGGTTTTTCAAAACTGCTATATCTTCTTGGCTGAACTCTGGTAGTTCATATGTGTTACTTTTGGGGTCCTCTATTTCAGTGTCTCCTGTACCTGCTTCTGGTGAACTAGATGTTTGAGACTACATTTTGTTTTTTCGTTTTGCCATTTTCACTCTGCCTGATGTTTTCTATGTGTAGGAGGGGATCACACACACTCTTTTCAGAGTCACCAAGGTCTTACAGTTAGTTGGAGGGGGCTTTACTACTGGCCCTCTTTATCCACTGTACACCTCTATTTTAGCGGCATACTCACCACACTGACAGAGTTAATCCACTATAGTCCAAGGTTCATTACCTGTTAGTGAAGTTCCAAGTTTTTTCACAGTGTTTGGAGCCTGCTGAGGTCTTCTGATGTTCCCCGTGGAAGGCTGGGCCCAGCCAAAGCAGTCCAGGGCAGTTTTTGGCCTGGGGCAGCTTCCATGAAGTTTCTTTTGTCAGGGCAGGCTCATGGGAAGGTCCCAGGCATCTTATGCCTGAGGAGGGCTTCTGTGGTATTCCTGTGGCAGGGCGGGCCCACAGGGGAGGTCCCAGGCAGCTTACACCTGATGCAGGTTTCAGTGATGTTCCCTGTGGCAGCGTGGGTCCACAGGGTGGTCCCAGGCAGTTTACACCTGGGGCGGGGTTCTGTGATGTTCCAGGCGGCAGGGCAGACTCATAGGGGAGCTTCCAGGCAGCTTACACCTGAGGCGGGCTTCAGTGATGTCCTGGTGGCAGGGCAGGCCCACAGGGAAGGTCCCAGTCAGCTTAAGCCTGAGTCGGGCTTCTCCTATATTCCTGGTGGCAGGGCAGGCCCACAGGGGAGTTCTGTTGGTAAGTTTTTAATTACGTTTTCAATTTCAATAGCTGATATTAGGTTGTTCAAAATTGCTATATATTCTGGGTTCACCACCTGGGAGTGAAAGTCCAAGTTTTTTCTGTGTGCTGGGATTCTTCCAGAGCACATGGTCAGGGCCTGAGGCTGAATTCCTGGTCCTATTTGCTCCTTGGTGTTCACTGGGCAAGACCCAGTTAAGCCCCATTCCCTGTGTGCACCCTGGGGTGGTCTCTGATGCAGGGTGTGGTCTTACCACGTGGGAGCAAACTCAAAGTCTCTTTCTGTGCACTGTGGTTCTGCCAGAGCACGCTATCAGAGCCCGAGGTTGGAATCTGGGTCCTGCTTGCTGCTTGGAGTTCACTGGGTGTAGAAGAATTTATTCAGGTTGTTGGTCTGCATAGTGATTTTTGGATAGTTTCTCACATGTATTTGCTAAAAAATTGGAGAAATTGAACTATATCAAATTAATTCCTTCTGTCTAGCAAAGAAAATAATAAGTCTCCCAGACCTTTACAAAATGGAGAGAAAATGCCAGAGAATTTTTCAACAGACAAGGTTTAATTTTCAGGGCATATAGAGCACACAACCAACTGAAAAATTGAATACACACATACACAGACACATATAAATGGGCTAAAGATTTGAATAGACATTTCTCAAAGGAAGACAGACAAGCAGACAAGAGATAAAAGAAAAAAGTTTCAATTTATTTAATTAGAAAAATCCAAATCAAAACCCTAGTGAAAATCCAATAGTGATGCATTTGTAATCTAAACTATTTGGAAGGCTGAGGCATGAAGGCTGATTGAGCCCATAAGCTCAAGGCCAACTAGAGCAACATAAGCAGCCCTGGTCTCCAGAGGATAAAATTGTTGCAGAAGATTTTGGTTAGTGATAGAGGATTTGCCTAGCATATATGGGGTCCAGTGCTACAAAAAAATAAAAGAAAAAAAATGAGATATTATATGTTACCCCAGTGATATTGGCCGTGATAAAAAAATGTGAAGAGATGAAAGTTGTTGGTGAAAATATAAAGTAGCACAGGTATTTGGGGGAAAAGAGTGGATGTTCAGAGAGGTAAACATAGAACTATCATACAATACAGGGATCTCAATGTTGAGTGTACCTTCAAAGAAATAAAATCAACACATGGAAAAACACTTCCCTTCACAAGTTTACCACAACATTATTCATGATAGTCAATACATGGAATCAACCTAAGTATTTATCAATTCAGGAATAAAGAAAATATATTATGATGTGTGGATTTAAAATGTTGGAGTAGATATGGCTCCAAAACACAGCCTCTCATTTGTGGAATCATGTCACCTGGAAAACAACTTGATAGGAGAAGAAAAATGAAGAGAAAGTCTCCAGAAATCAGCAGAGAACTTACAGGAAAGTACCACCAAATTTGAAATTAAAACAGGAGTAATTTTGGGAAAAGGTTAATTCCTTAATGCTGAGCTACAAAAACAACTATAGCAGAACTGTATCTTAGAGTTTTTAGTGTCACACTGCTACATTGACTGATTTCTACTAGTTAAGTCATGGAGAGGATAATGGTGACTATAGCTAGATCTTCACTTTTTGAGAAGTTTAAACTGAGCCTGAGGTTACTCGGCCCCAACTTAAATTGTAAAATGCCAGAGAAGTCACATGTTGTTTTTGCAAGAGGCTATGACTAAAAGTGTTTCTTAATTACAGTGATCTGCTTGAATACCTGGTGCAGTGACTACATCCAAGACAAATCTGTTTGGTTTTACTATCTGACAATGTGAGCAGGAAAATTACATGGGTTGGCTGGTTGCCAAGCCTGGGATATAGAGGCAGTGGTTCTCTGGAGAGGGGAGGGCAACTTGCAAACTCACAGGTTGTAAAGTTGGACAGAGAAAGCTATGATATGAAGCATACAAAGTAGCAAAGAAATTGGCAACTGCCAGAATGACTACAGCCTGAGAGTATAAACCCATTGACTGAAAATGCCCAATGAGAAAGTATCAAGATTCAGCATTTACACATAAAAATGTGAACATGGAACCAAATTAGAACTTAGAGGTAAACCCCCATTCCTCTCCCATAACTGATGGAATCCAATACTGCAGACCCTGGAAAGAATCTGTTCATTTTAAAACATGGAAGAATTATTATTTTTGGACTTACCTCTTTTTGTTTTGCTTCATTTTGGGGAGATGTATTTTTTCTTTTTTTTCTCCTGTTTTCTTTTGCTTAGATATATTTTGCCTATATTTTTCTTTGTTTTATTTTTCCTTTGCTCATTTGTTCTTTTCTCTTAATTGGATCAATTCTATTGATTGTCTTCCACTCCTAAACAAGATCATTTAATTCACCTCTTCTCTTCACTTTTCTATATTTTTCAAGTCTTTCTTCTTCCATTTTTCCATTCTTTAAACCATCCATCTTTGCTAGCACAGTGGCACTTCATTTTACAAGCTTAGTTTGCTTCCTGATTTGGGGGAAGATGGCAGCATTTGTGTTTGTGTGGGAAATATGGTCATAGTCCTGTTTGTCACCTGATGTGCAATTTATGAATGGGAGCAAAATTTTGCTGAACACTTTCATTTCAAACCATTATATATTGTTATGTCCTTATTTACATTTTCAGTTTCTTACACCAGAGAAACAATGAAGTATTTGCACTTGTGTGCCTAATTTATTTCATTTAAGAGTATGGACTCAAGATGCATCCATTTTCCTAGAAATGTCTCAAGCCTATCTCTATTTATGGTGGAGTAGTACACCATTGTACATAAAAAACTCACATCTTTATCCATTCTCCAGTTGATTGGCCCTCGAGTTGTTTCCTAGATTTAGCTATTACAAACTGTTCTGCTCTTAAGTATAGGTAATCATGTATTGTGTTGGAATGATGCTTTTAATTTTATTGGAAAGATACCTAAGAGGGGAATGTTTAGGTCCAATGGAAACTCTAGTCCTAGGTTTTTGAGGAATTGCCTCACTGATTTCCTCAGTGGTTTCATTAGTCTCATTTGTGCTTATTAGCATTATAATTACATATCTTTTAAAACTGGTATAGTAGTAGCTTCAAAGAATTTTTATGGTATGTCATTGTCTACTTTGTTGATATTTAATTACATATCATTTTATTGTTGACTGGTATAGCTGTAATGTTAATGAGATATACCAGTATGTCAATGTCCAGCTTATCTTTGATGCTTGCTGTGGCTGATTTTATTGCTGTTACAAGGGGGGCATAGTTGTTTCTATTAGTTGGTTTTTGCTATGTGCCAATATCTGGTTTGTCATCCTGTCAGCAGTAGTACTGCTGTTCATTTCTGAAGTAATAAGTGCTGGGCCAGTATCACTATACCCTTTGCTTCCCAAATTAACAGTAGTTCACAGATCTTGTGACAGAGGCAAAGGCATTAGTTAATCATGAATATAGGGAATCATGGGAAGCAGATACAAATTGAACAGATATTTGCATAAGCAACACATTTTTTTTAGGATTATCAAGAGAGACAAAAAGGATATTACATACTTGCTAAAGGAACATTCCAAAATGAAGAAAGAAAAATTATAAACATATAAGCACCAAATATTGATGCACACAAATATATAAAACAATTATTAATGGACAGGAAATATCAAATAAGCACTAAAACTATTGTAATGGAGGACCTCAGTACCACTCTGTCACAGACAGACAGATCAACTAGAAAAAATTCAACAAAGAAATATCTGAACTGAAACAAACCTGTTAGTAGATGTCAACAGTGTTGCAATCCACAATATCAGAATACACATTTTTTCAGCTCTACTCATGATGCTCACCAAAATACAAAATATACTAGCTCATAGATCATGGTTAAGTAAACACAAAGGCATTGACATTACTCCATTCATATTATCAGACAATAAGGCAATGAAATTGGAAATCAATGACAAACTCCACAAAACTACATAAAAACATGGAAATTAAATAACACACTTAGTAAAAATCAGTGAGTCAGATGAAATTAAAGAAGGAATTAAACAGTTTATTGAACTGAATGATAACACCAGTGCAACAAGCCAAAACCCACCAGTGCAACAAGCCAAAACCTATGAAACTCAGTGAAAGCAGTCCTAAGGGGGAAATTCATAGTGGTGAATTCCCACATCAGGAAAACAGGGAAAGCTGAAATAAACTAATGTTGAACTTCAGGCTTCTATTAAAAAAAATTAAGTACATAGTTCAAAAGAAGGAAGAAAGGATAAAGATCAGAGCAGAAATGAATGAAATGGAGACTAGGAAAATGATACAAAGAATCAATGAATCAAAGAGTTGGCTCTATGGGAGATTAAATAAAATTGATAAATCTGTATCCAGACTTCTCATAAAAGGTAAGAAAATATATGTAATTAGGAAAGAAAAGGGAAAACCACAGCAGATTCTGCAAAAATTCACATGAGAAAGTTAAGCTAATATGTATCAGTAATAAACTTCAAAATGAATGATCTTGATTCACTTCTAAGAAGAAACAGACTGTAAATGGATCAAGAAGCAAGATCCAACAATATGCTGCATACAAGAAACATATTTAACTCAAAAAGAAATTCATGGTATAAAAGTCAATGGATGGAAAACAATATTCTACTAAACAGGAACTTGGAAATAAGCAGGGGTAACTATTCTATTTTCAGACAAAGTGAACTTCAGGCCAAGACTGATCAAAAGAGACAAAGAAGGACACTACATACTTGTTAAGGGAACACTTTAAGAATAAGAGATAAGAATCATAAAGATACTAACCAAATATTGGTGCACTTAACTACATAAAACAAGTGTTAACAGACATGAAAAATGAAATAAGTTCTGTCACAACTGTGAATATCCCACTCTCACATACAGATCAACTAGACAAAAATTGTCAGAACTAAATTGAACTAGTGAACCAATAGATTTGGTATATTTCTGCAGTGTTTTACCCAACATCAGAATCCACATTTTTCTCAGCTGCACAGGAGATGTTATTCAAAATGGACCATGTATTAGCCTATAGAACATGCTTAAGTAAATGCAGAGGAATTTAAATTATCCCATGCATATGATCTGACCATAGTGCAATGAAAATGGAAATCAATACCAAAAGAAACCAAAAAATCCAAATAAACATATGGAAATTAAATAAGACCATCTGAAACAACCAGTGGGTCACAAGGGAAATGAAAGAAAAATTAAATTATATCTACAATTAAATGACAATGCTGACACACCATACTAAAACTTGTAAAACACAATGAAAGCAGTCCTATAAGGAAAATTACAGCAATTAATTGTCACATCCATAAAGCAGAGTGAGCTCTAATAAGCAATTTAGTGTTGAACCTCAAACTTATTTTTATTTTAAAGAGAATAAAAGAAAAGAGGACAGATCTAAACAGATCAGAACAGAACAATGTAAGTGACACAGCAATTCACAACAAGACAATTGGATATTAACAGTAGCTATCATAATGTCTCTTTCTTTGAAATAGTTGAGCTTAGCTTTACACAAAATGTCAAACATAACAAAGTAGAATAAAACAACTCAGGAGAATGAAAGTATTGCAAGGCATTCTGAACCAAATAACTGAAGATGAACAATGGCTACTATATTATCTCATTTTCCATAAAAATTTTGTTTTTACTATCATACACATTAAAATGCAATAAGACACAACATGATAGAACCAATGGTAGTAGAAAAACAAGAGCATGGTAGGACTTCAGAGCAAGATGATATTAAATCAACAATGGCAGCCATATTGTCCTCCCTTCAAAGCAACCACCCATACAATCACATACATTAAGATCAAACAAAACAGAATAAAACCATTCCAACAAATGAATGAAAATATAAGATGTCAAAGCAGTATAATGGTGAAACATGATTTCCATAAACTCTTCTGTACTCTTTAACATTTCTTACAAAGGGAGACTATATGGTGTTTACACATGTGAGTTTGATTTATTTCACTTATGAGTATATATTCAAGATGCATCTATTTATTTATAAATATCTCAATGTGATCATTCTTTATAGCTGAGTAGTACTGTATTGTATAAAAGTACCACAATTTTTTTATTCATTCCTTGGTTGACGGGCACTTAGGTTGTTTGAAATATCTGGCTATTACAAATTATGCTGCTATAAACATGGGTATGCATATATCACTGTGGTAAGATGTTTTCAGATCTTCTGGGAATATGCCTAAGAGTGAAATAGCTGGGTCAAATGGGACCTCCAATCCCAGCTTTTTGAGGAATCTCCAGATTGACCTCCACAGTGGTTGCACCAGTCTACACTCCTACCAATAGTGGAGAAGAGTTCCTTTTTACCCACAGCCTCTCAAGCATTTTTTGTTGGTAGTTTTGTTAATCCTGGCCATTCTTTCTGGAGTGAGATGGTATCACAGTGTGGTTTTAATTTGCATTTCTCTAATGACCAGTGATGATGAACTTTTTTTCATGCATTTATTTGCCATTCATATTTCTTTATCTGAGAACTGTGTGCTCATCTCAGATGCCCATTTTTGGATTGGGTCTTTGAATTTCAGAGGTCTGTTTTTTTTTTTTTTAATTCTTTATAAGTTCTGGGCAGAAGTCCTTTGTCTGAGGGACAGTTCACTAAGATTTTTTCCCAGTTTGTAGGTTTTCTTTTCACTCTGCTGGAGATTTCTTTAGATATTCAGAAACTCTGTAATAAGATGTGATGCCAGTTACTGATTCTGGAAAGTATTTCCCGTGCAGTTTGGTTCTTGTTCATGAATTCTCTACCTACCTCTATGTCTTCAAGATTTTTACCTACTTTGTCTTGCAACAGATTAAGTGTTTCTGTTTTAATATTTAGATCTTTGATCCATTTGGATTTTAGTTTAGTACATGGTGATAGGCATGGGTCTAATTTTAGTTTTCAGCATATGGATAGCCAGTTTTTCCAGCACCATTTGTTAAAGAGACTGTCATTCTTCCAGTGAACATGCTTGGCCCCTTTATCAAAGATAAGGTTGTTGAGTGTGTTCATAGTTGTATCTTCTAGTCTATTCCATTGATCTTCAGCTCTGTTTTTATTCCAATACTATGTTGATTTTATTACAGTAGCTTTGTAGTATAACTTCAAGTCAGGGATTGTGATGCCTCCTGCCTTGCCTTTGCTGCTTAGAATTCTCTTTGCTCTTCTAGGTCTCTTCTGGTTCCAGATGAATTTTAGGAGTGATTTCTCTCATCTATGTGGTATGTTAGCAGTATTTTCATTGGGAATGCATTGAATCTGTATAACAATTTTGGGAGAATGGACATTTTTACAATATTTATTTTTCCTATCCATGAACAAGGGATGTCTTTCGATTTTCTGAAGTCCTCTTCAATTTCTTTTTTCAGGGTATTATAACTTTCCCTGTACAATGCTTTTACATCTCCTGAGTTTAATTCCTAAGTATTTCATTTTTTTGGGATGCTAGTGTGAAGGGTATGGCTTCTTTTATTTCTCTCTCTGTGATTTTGTTGTTAGTGTATAAGAATGCTATTGATTTTTGAGTATTGACTTTGTATCCAGCTACCTTGCTGAATTTATTTATTATATCTAGCAGTCTTTCAATGGAGGTTTGGGGGTCTTCTATGTAGAGTATCATGTCATCTTCAAATAATGAAAATTTAGCTTCTTCTTTTCCTGTTTTTACTCCTTTTATTTCTCTCTCTTGTCTAATTGCTCTGGCTAGTATTTCCAGTAGTATATTGAATAGGAGCAGTGACAAGGGACATCCTTTTCTTGTCTGATTTCAAGGTAAAGGCTTTCAGTTTTTGGCCATTTAATATGACACTGGCTGTTGGTTTGTTGTAGATGGCCTTTATCACATTGAGGTAAAGACCATCTATTCCAGTTCTCTGTAAGGTTCTTATCATGAATGGGTGCTGGATCTTATCAAAAGCTTTTTCTGCATCTATAGAAATGATCATGTGATTCTTACATTTGGCTCTATTGATATGGTGGATTACATGTATTGATTTATGTATGTTGAACCATCCCTGCATGCCTGGGATGAATCCCACTTGCTCCTGGTATATAATCATCTTGATGATTTGCTGCATCCTATTTGCCAATATTTTATTGAGAATTTTTGCATGCCTGTTCATTAGGGAGATTGGCCTGTAGTTCTCTTTTTTAATTGGGTGTTTCTCAGGTTTTGTTACTAGAGTGATATTTGCTTCCAGGAATGACTTAGGGATAATTGCTTCCCTTTCAATTTCATTGAAGATCTTGAGGAATATTGGCATTAAATCTTGTTTGTATTTCTGGTAGAATTCCACAGTGAATCTGTCTGGGCCTGGGCTGTTCTTTGTTGCTATTGAGTTGATTACATTTTCAATTTTATTTATAGAAATCAGGTTATTCAGCATTTTTACATCTTCTTGATCCAGCTTTGGTGGTTTGTATGTTTCTAGGAAACTGTGCATTTCTTCTGTGTTATCAAGCCTATGAGAGTAGAGGTTTTTGAAATAGTTGTTGATGATCTGTATTTCTACAGGGTCGGTAGTAATTTCTCCTTTTTCATTCTGTATTGCATGAATTTGAGTCTTTTCTTTCCTTTTTAAAATTAGGTTGGCTAGGGGCTTTTCAATTTTATTTATTCTTTCAAAGAACCAATTCTTTCATTCATTGATTCTTTGAATTGTTTTCTTAGTCTGTATTGCATTAATTTCTGCTCTGATCTTTATAATTTCCTCCCTTCTTTTGGCTTTGGGCTTGGCTTGCTCTTCTTTTTCTAGATGTCTCAGGTGTAATATCAAGTTGCTTATTTGTGTTTGTTCTGCTTTCCTAATGTGGGAACTCAGTGCAATAAATTTTCCTCTGAGGACTGCTTTCATCGCATCCCACAGATTCCGGTAAGTTGTATTTGTATTTTGGCTTGCTTGTAGATATTGTGTAATTTCTTCTTTAATTTCCTCTGTGACCCACTGATGGCTCAAGAGTGTATTATTTAATTTCTATGTGTTTGTGAGGTTTTTGCAGTTACTTTTGTCATTAATTTCCAGTTTCATGGCACTATGATCTGATAACATACGTGGGATGATTTCAATTGTTTTGCATTTACTTAAATATATTCTGTGTGTTAGCATATGGTCTATTTTAGAGAATGTCCCATGTACTGCTGATAAGAATGTATATTCTGATGTTGTTGGATGGAACACTCTGTATATGTATATCAAATCCATTTGTTCACAGGTGCGATTCAGTTCTGTTATTTCTTTGCTGATTTCCTGTCTAGTTGATCTATCTCTTTGTGTCAATGGTTTGTTATGGTCTCCTGTTATAGTTTTGTTATTCTCTATTTGGTTTTTCATTTCTGTTAATATTTGCTTTGTGTAGTTGGGTGCTTTGGAGTTTGGTGCATATATATTAAGATTGTTATCTCTTCCTCTTGCAGTTTTCCCCTAACTAGTATGTAGTGACCTTCTTTATCTCTTTGGGCCATTCTTGGTTTGAAGTTCACATTGTCTGCAAACAGAATAGCTACCCCCACTTTTTTTTGAGTTCCTGTTGCATGGAGTATTGTTTTCCATCCTTTGACTTTCAGTTAGGAGTTTCCTTTTGGGTTAGATTGGTTTCTTGTAGACAGCATATGGTTGGATGTTGTTTCTTGATCCATTCTGCCAGTCAGTTTCTTTTAATGGGTGAATTGAACCCATTTACATTAGTGGTTTTCACTGTCATGTATTGGTTTATTGTTGACATGTTAACTTTCTGATGTTGTACCTTAGCTTTCCATTCTGTTTAATTGTCTGTCTTGCTTAGTGTTTTTTTTCCTATGTGTATCTAGAATGTCTTTCAGTATTCTTTGTAGGTTTGGTTTGGTGATTATGAAGTTCTTCAGTGGTTGTTTGTCATGAAAGTATCTTATTTCTCCATCTATTTTGAAGGACAGTTTTTCAGGGTACATCAGTCTGGGTTGAAAGTCATTTTCATTTAGGATCTGAAACACTTCACTCCATGCTCTTCTTGACTCCATTGTTTGTGTTGAGAAGTCTTCTGTGACACTGATAGGTTTTCCTTTATAGGTGACCTGTCTTTTCTCTCTAACATCTTTTAATATTCTGGGTTTTTTTGTTGGATTTCTGGGATTATGATTATTATATATCTGGGTGTAGTTTTGTTTTGGATATTGCTATTTGGCATTTTATGTGCTCCACTAATCTGTATATCTGTTTCCATACTCACGTTTGAGAAGTTTTCAGCTATTACTTCTATAAATAACCTCTTGATATCATTTGTGTTGTCCTCTTCTTTTCATTTATCCCTATAAGGCTAATGTTGTTTTTCTTTGCATCATCTTGCAGCTGTTGAATTGTTATTTCCTGATTTCTTGTTATTGTTAGATCTTTCCTTTCCTGTTCACTAGCTGCAATCTTCGAGGTCTGAGAATCTATGTTCACATTTTTTGAGGCAGTTTTTAACTTTCAGTAGAGTTTTTGATTTCCTGTATATCTCTTTAAATCTGCTTTATGCATTCTGTTTGTCTCTTAAACTGTTCATTTAGAGATTCTATCATTTTGCTTTGTTCATCTAATTTTTTAGCTGTATCTTCATTGGATGCATTCAGTATTTCTTTCCCTACTTTTATCATTTCTTCTTTTACCCAGGAGGATATTTCTGATTTGAGTTCCCTCATAGCTTCCTGTACTTGCTTCTTTATTTCAGTTGATATCATTTCAGGCATTTCAGGTCTATGTGTAGTATTTTCTTCTGTGTACATGGCTCCTAGGTTTTCTTGGGATGTGCTGGAGGTTTGAGATTGCATTTTGGTCTTTTGTTTTGTCATTTTCTTATATTTTTGTGTTTCCTAAAATGTTCCAAAGCTTTCCCTGGATGTGTTGGAAGTCACTCCCACACCCTCTGCCACTGAGACTCATGTGGCCTTGGCCCACCTCGTGTGGTTGGCCTGGCCTCCCTGGCTGAAATAAGATCACTGGACACGGTCCACCCAAGCCCGTGGAACCTCTGGAGCTCAGCCCAGCATCCTAATGGGGCCCATGTAACAGGTAACAGAGCCATGATAACATTCACATTTAAAAGCTATTGTTTTTTTTTTTTTTTTTTTTAATGGAGATTGAACTCACAACCTCATGCTTGCCACTGCAGGCCCTCACACCACTAAGCTAAACCCAAACTATCCAGGAACATAAAGTACAAAAAGGACAGATATGCTAATTAAATGTTATTTGGTTTGACATCAGAGTATATGGAATCTTTAAATTGTCTTCTGATAAATATGTTAATAGATGGACCTGAAAGCACAATTCTTTGCAAGTTAGCTAATTGGAAATTTCTTCAATTGTCTATCTAAAGTTGGTAATTATTATCTCCATTTTACAAACAATGAAATTGCCAAGTATGCTTATATTATTTCCTGTGGTTTCCCTGTTTTCATATTATATCGTTAGAGGTGACATGAGATGCCTTTAGGTAGCTGAAGTAGGAGACTTGTAAAATGTGTATGAGCAAGGATGCACAGGAACATCTGTCACCTGGAGTTATGAAGATGGAGACTTCTACTAGAGACTTAGAATTATCCATAATGCTAAATCCCTGTACACTGTATCAGATAAACTTTTGATCAGATTAACATTGAAAGAATGGTGAATATAGAATACAGCATCATGAGAAGGAATCAAAATTTTCAATATCTGTCTCTATAAGACATATATTACTAAGTGACAGGCAAAAGTATACCTGTATATAAGTATTTCAAATATTCCTTAATATTTTATTACAACTTAAACACTGACCTGAGCAGTGTACATTAATCTCCTTGTTGTATTCAGTGATATCAGAACGTGATGCGTACTTATAAGAAAATTATTTATAAAATTTGCAGTTCACTCAAGCATTTGCCTGGTATTCATGAAGTCATGAGTTTGATCCCTGGTACTTGTGTGTGTGTGTGTGTGTGCGTGTGCACGCACACACACACATAAATGCAAAAAACACAAGTTTGAAGTTCATTAAAGCCAAAGAGCAATGCTTTATTAGGTGCCTCTTAAAATACAAACAAATTTGAGTAAGAATTTATTGCATTTTGGAAGGGAATCAGACATCCAAGAATATAAAACAACTGGTAGATAACTGATAAATAGCTGGTTTTTGAACCAAACTGAATTTGATATCCAGATATGTAGCACTTGCTCATTTAGAGATTTATAAATATTCTAACAGAGATACATTGTTTCTTGATCCAACATATAAATAAAGTAAATTTTCATGATTCTTCATTTCCATTGAAATATTTCTGCAAAGAGAAAAGTTTTTAGTATTTTCTTTTAAAAAGTGAGTTATATTTTACTTTGACCATAGACTTGTGAGTAATGTTCTTGATCTTCTAACATTTTAATTTTAGTGTCTCTAAATAAAGTAGGTATTCTAAGAAGGACATGAATAATACAGAATCCAATAAGGAAAGAATATAGAGTTTAAAACAATTTAGAAATATTTACATGTGTATTTTAGTGAGTTTAAAATGGGTACAGAATACTGAATATTTATGTCTTTCTTTTTTCATGCATTTTTTCACTTATGAAAGGTGTTCAAACAATATAGCTGCATGAAATCTAAAATCTATCTCAGGATTCTATTGTTACAGCAGAGGGAGAGAAAACATGAAATATCATCCAAGGAGGCAGAGAGTGGGTACAAGCAAGATTTATTATCTGGTGGGTGGCATCCAGCAAATTAGTAGGACTTCAACCCTGAGGGGCAACTGAGTTAGGTTTATATACAGTTTTAGGGCAGAAACAGGCCAGGATATATTATTTCATTTGACTTGGAATCTAGCTGGCACAGGGTACTTGCTATCAGGGGTGGAAAGCAGAGTATAACCAATTGTTTTATAACAGCTCAGGAGGAAGCAATGGTGAGGTTTTGCAACGAGGCTATTTTTGCAAAAACCAATTGTAAGAACAGGATTGTATATCCTTCTTATAACTAAGATGTCAGCTGAGACCTAAGGTGGCATTAGTCCAGCTCATTCTTGTATCACCGTCTCATGAAACTGTCTAAGTATCACCAACTCACAGATTATCCTCTTTGAAATGTTCCTGTCCATGTATCTGGTCACAGATCTGATGCTTATTTAATCTGGTTATCATCTCTGATTTCCACATACTTCTTCCTCTCCAACTTTTCCCTAATATATATCTATTTAAGGTTCATCATGGTCCCAAAAATGATTATAAACCTAAGACTCACAGAAGTACTATGTTAGATCCACATGTCTTTTAAAATGCTTTTGCATATGTGGATCATCTGGCACTGTGATGATCTATGGCCAATTACAGTCGCATACTATCCCTGATCTTATTTTGTCTGCATGAATCTTGCATGAACTTATCTTTGTGGTTGCTTAATTTGTTTTTTTTTTATCCTTAGGCTTTTGAACACTCATCAACAATTTGACTGTCTTATAATTTAGTTTCCTCAAGGGTATAGAAAATTCTCATTTCTTCTGTCATGCTTCCCACCTCCTGAAACTTCATGTTTTAATAATTTCACCAATAATATAGTTAAGTATACTGTTACTGTTATATTTGTTTTTATTTATCTTAGGATATTTTTTCTGTTTCTTTTTTTAAAAGAGAAACAAAAGCATGTAAAGCTTAGAGATAATACACAATTCCAAAAAAAGATAAACAATAAGAAATCACTAGTTAATAAATTACATATTGTCCTCTTAGAACTAGTTGTTCAAGTTACAAAATTAAAGCATACAAAGTAGATAGTCAAACAATGAGAGTGCAGACAGCTACTCATGCATGAATCTCTACATGTATTTCTATCCTTTCTGTATTAGAGGGAAAAACAAAACCTAGCAAGACAAAGCAAAACAAATTCCTATAAAAACATGAAACCAAAAAAGTCATATAAAACCACAGTACAAGGTGATCTACAATGATTACTGTGTTGTTTCTTATCTTCAATAGAATGTCTATATCATAAGGAATAATTGAATATAGCAGTAAAATTGTAGACAGTATAAAACTTCAAAGGCAGGTAATGATCAAACCATAGTGGATATTCTAGTGGATCTTGTCATCTTAAATGCAGTTGCCTATACTCTCAGACTTGATACTATCAATCATAACAGCTTTGAATAAAATCTATCAATACAAAACAGTGATCCAACAAACCAGATTCAATTACGATCAGTCATGGTAAAACAGTGTAGGTTTTACAGATCTTTAGATTAAGTTAATAGGAAATTAAGGATGGTTATCATACTATATCCTGTTATTTTCAGGATTACTGTCTGTGCCCTCAAATCTAGTACAAGTAGAATGACAAACAGAATATAATACATCTAAGCAGAGTAGTGTGAGTAATGTGGGTTTTAGATCCTGGTGCACTATTAACAATATAGTGTATCAAGGCCATCTATGTTAGAGATTCTAATTATCTTTCTCTGCCTCATTTCTGCTATGGTATCTTTCTACATTTGTCTAGTTTTCTCTTTCATTCTACTGCCTTCCCCACTCATTGAGGCCTTTCTGCCACTGTTCCTAAAATCCTGGTAATTTTTTTTCTCTCTCTAGAATGTCCTTCAGTATTCTCTGTAGGGTTGGATTGGTGGTCACAAACTCCCCAATTCCTCTTTGTCATGGAAGCATCTTGTTTCTCCATTAATTTCTAGTGACAGTTTTGCAGGATATATCAGTCTATGCTGGAGGTTATTTTCTTTCAGGGCTTGGAATACTTTGCTCTAAGCTCTTCTTGATCTGATGGTCTGTGTCAAGAAGTCAGCCGTGATCCTGATGGGCTTACTTTTATACGTAATTTGTTTCTTTTCTCTGACTGCTTTTAATATTCTGTTTTTATATTGAATTTCTGGCATCTTGATTATTATATGTCTGGTTGTAGATCTGTTTTGGTTGTAGGTGGCTGGAGTTCTGTATGCATCACATAACCAAATGTCATTTTCTTTTCCCATGCTTGGGTAGTTTTCCTTAATTATTTCCATGAATAGCCTTTGTAATTCACCTGTATGTATTCCTGCTTCTTTGTTCACATTTCTTATTCTTAAATTGTAGATTCTTTTGTCATCTTCTAGCCTTTGTATTGTTACTGCCTGTTTCCTTCTTGTTTTTAAGAGATCTTTCCTTTCATGATCACACATTGCAAGCTTGTCTTCAAGATTTGATAGTTTATCCTTAGTTTCTTTTAAGGAGTTTTCCCAGCTTTCAATGGGAAAACTCCTTAAAAGAATGGGGTTTTTAATTTCCTGGTAGTCTCTTTGAATCTGCTTCATGTATTCTATATTTTCTTTATATTCTTTATCAAATGTTTCTCTCCTTTTTTTGTGTTCCTCCCTTCTTCCATCTGTATCTTCCTGAGAGATGCTCCCTGAGAGCATTTCTTTTATTACTCTACTCATATCTTGCTTTACCTGATTTAATATTTCAGTTTTTGAGCTCATCTACAAGGTCCTGAAGATATCTCTTAATGTCCATTGAAGCCATGTCTAATGTTGTCTGTTTGCCACCCTCAGTCTCCCTTCTTTTTCCTTCTCCTGGATCAGTGCTCTCAGGGTTCTGGGGTGGGGTCCTCCTCCTGCTTCTCTCTCCTGTCATGGCCCTGGCTTCCTCCACACAGGTTACAGTGCAGGTCCCAGCCCCCTTCCCTGTTGGCCATGTTTCCTCTGAAGCACTCTGGCAAGGGAACTCCACCCTCTCTTCCCTGCTCTTGTCACTGAGGTGTAAGCAGTGGCTGTGTTTGCCTACCCCTCCCCACCGGCCAGCCAAACTTCAGGTGGCTTCACCCAGTTAGTGCTTGCTAGGTGCAGGGAATTGATTTGGGATGGCTCATTGGGTCCCAGCCAGGGGTGTGGCCCAGTCCAAGCAAATCTCTCAAATCTGCTCTTGGGAGGGAGGAACCAACTGAAGTCACTGTCACTCCCAGTTCAGGCTCCTCCTGACTGATCCCAACATGTTACCCATTTGGTTGTGCCCTTCCCATGGGGGGGTCTCATTCCCAGCACTGACCATGGATTAATGAAGTCCCTTCACCAGCTCTGCTCTCCATTGGGCTCACCAACCCCCTACTTCTGCACTGCTGTGCTTCTTGTGAGTGGTGGTGGGAACAAGTTTGGGTGGCTCTGTTGGCCAGCATGGATTCAGGCCTTTGCAAACTTGGTGGGTCACCACTAATGAAAATGCTGTGTCCTGTAATTTTTAGCTGTTTCAGTTGTAGTCCCAAAGTATTTTTACATTTTAATTTCTTCCTGTGTCAAGAGGATCCATCTCCCTCTGTCTGGGTCTCTCCATGGTGTTTTATTCTGCCAAATGATTTGTTTCTCCCAGGAGGCTTTGTATTTTTTTGCTCACTGATTGGCCATCTTGTCTTCTCTCTTTTTTTCTGTTTTTATAAAATTGTTTTATATGTACTGAGAATCTCATCATGTTGTGGAATAAATAAAGATTTTTACCTGTTGGTTTCAATGGTTAGTTATTTGTTCACTTTATTAAAGACAAATTGGAGGCTATGTTGGCTCCTGTTTGTCTATTTTTCCAGCATCAGTGCTATAGTGAAGTACGCTACAGTTATCCCTTGACTTGATCATTCACCAGTAGCTCAAGGAACAGGAATATTAAAAAAGCCCTGAGGAAGCTCCATAGCAGGACAGTCTTAAGTTCATACAAGCTTTTGAAATCTACTTTTAGAAAAATAATATAACAACATCTAGCCCTGTAGTTTCTACCTCTTTATTTATTTTATACTCATAGTTTAATAGCTTTAATTTCCTCATTATGTTTCAGTGGGATGGATATTGGTTACCTGGCTTGGGTGATGGGATGAATTGAAAGTGTTAAATTGAATACAAATTTTACATTTTGGAAAATGGAAAGTTTCTACAGATGCATCATATTTTCATAGTTTAACAACATGAATGTACTTAATGTTACAGAAAACTTCATATGGTGAAGTGCTTGGTTTTTGTTATGTACATTTTATGAATATAAAATGAAAACAAAAGCCATATGGATCTTTTCAAAATATATATAAATGAGGGAAGTTAATAGTATACATGAGTTTCTCACTAAGTAGTGGAAGAGCCCCTAATTTTTGAATAGTTTTTCTTCTTGCCTCTTTTTCCTCCATTAATATAAAGAAGTCCTAAGACATTTCATTAAGATGGACCAATCAGGCTAATTAGGAGTTCTGTGCATTGTGCTTCCAAGGACATATCCTTTACTAATCAGCCTATTCCTCTAGTCTTCAGTTTGCTGTCTCCAGTGCAAATAGCTCCATATCTGCCTCTCTTCCTCCCTTGGTTGTTTTCATCAGGAACCTCTGATCTGACTTTGTCTGAATTTCAATCCTGAGCATGTATCATGAGCCTTCACTTGGTACTGGGTATTAAAAGGTCTTTGGATCTGCTCTTGTTGACCATGATCCACCAGAGAAGCAACATAATCCAGTAAGTACAGAGGAAGCCCATGCATATGTGACAGACTCTTGGATATATGACAGACTCTCATAAAAAGAAACATGATGGTTTTTAGGACAGTTAACAGAAACCTTATTTTGCATTTGCTTCTTAGTTCCTCTTATTTGTTTTGCTTTTATACCTCACCTACAACTGCAAAATATCCATATTTCTAATTTTTAACACTTTCAAGGGTTATGAAGATAATAAGGATGATGAAGAGGAGGTTGACAAGAACCATAGCATTATGAATTATTTTTGAGGGATTCCTAAGTGCCAGGTGCTCAGCAACATGTTCTATGTAGTTTGTTTCATTTACTGAACCCTGCCTTACTCTAGTTACATGTTTCTACACTATCAATGTCTTATGGAAATTAATAGCATGCAATTTATGTATAACTTGTAGTAAGTTGTAAGGAAAAAAAGAATGAAGTCATGTTTGAATCAGGCTGTCTGGTGACAGACACAATCAATCACACCAGGATTCTGAAAGGTTGTTCCCTTACAACAAAATGAGCCATTTTATTCTCCTGTTACTCCATGAAGAAATGGCATACTCACTGTGCTGTTACTTTTAGGGAGCTTGGTAGATCTCAAGCAGAGCAATGATTGACACAAGATGCATCCACCATAAGGGCAACCATAAATTATGGTCAACAAACACAGAATGAGTTTGTCTCATGAGACTCAATGAACCTTGTCATTTATGTTGATTTTTTAGTAGTGATAACTGTATTGAGTAATGAGTGAGCAGATCATAGTTACTCTTATGGAGTGACTGTGAGACGCATATGTAAAACCATGTTGCAAGAATTTAGATATCCTTCTTAATAATGATAAATTTAATCACACTACCAAGTAAAATATTCTTTGATCTAAATTTATCAACTCACTATTTTGGAGATGAAAAGTTTTAGTTTTGTCTTATGTATAATTTTATTCATGTAGTCAGAGAGGAGGGATCAATTCTCTTTATTTGTGACTATACAGATCTTGTTCAGAAATGGCAGTAGAAATATATGCTAAAAATCAGGTAGGTCCTTCTTTTCTCCTTCAGAAAATAAACTTTATCTGTATAGTTTAAACATATTTATTTTTTCTTGTCTGCCCTTGCAAACTTTTCAGTTATTTCTTATAAAATAAAGGCAAAATATAACATCTCTTGTTTTTGTTCATACTTCAGTCACATAGGCACTTTATTCAATTTAATAATATATATAAACACAGATATAGATATAAATATAAATAAATACAAATGAATGGACTAAAAAACAAAAAAAGTTCCTAAGGAAAAACAAGTACAATGGCCAAGAGTCAGGTAATCTATATCATTTAGGCTAAGAATTCTTCACAAATCATTGAAGACTATGGTACAGTCTATTCATTAACAGACTTGATGTGTCCATAATGATGGCCATTTTATTTTTTAAAGAACATAATTCATATTTGTTAAGTGCCATGCTTCCCTTAGGTGCCACACTTTCTGTGGAGATGGTTGCCATTCTCCATACTACCATTAAACAGATGAGCACAGGGAGACAGATTCCTTACATTTTCCTATTCTTTTTTATTAATAAATGTTTGGAATATATAACAAATACATTAATATTAGAGAGTTGGTGCATATTCTATCATGTCAGTGATAGTGCATTAAAATACTGACTTTCATACCAGGGCAGAATATCTTCAATTGGTACCAAAAAATAAAATTTTCAATAAAAGATGGATATTCTTGATCTGTTATTATAAAGGGATTACTAATAGACTTTAGGGATATTTTGAGGCTATTTTTAAGAATATGAGGATGTAAATGATAATGAATGACTTTGGTTTGATAAAATAGATGTAAGTTGTTAACAGTAAAAATATACTTGCATTGCTTGTTGGAATCACCTCTAACCCACATATTATATAGAAACCCTCACTTGTATGACAGGGAAAGAGGCATACAAATGGGGTAAGAGTTTTCCTAGTGACAAATTTACAAGTTGAATGATACCTCTCTCAGGTTATGCTGTGTATCAAATTATTTGTGGTACTTGCATGTACTTCACAGGGAGATTTAAAAACATTAGCAACATGAACTAATGCATTTCATGGGAAATAGACATTGTGGGCATACTGTGCAACTATTTATGGATACATAAATCAGTACTGACCTGGAAACAATGACAGGAAAATGTGATCACCGTATTTATGACTATATTTCCCATTTGGGACAGGTGTGTAGGAGAATGAAACTATGCATAGATACAAATAACTCAAATTTCATTGCATACTTTATCCATAGGTAGATATATTGATGAATGAGACTAAGATTCACTAGTTTTCCCAATGAAAAATAATTTTAAAACAACTTTTACAACATTTAAACAGTTATATCATATCCTTATTTTTCACTTTAGAGGTATTTTTACATGATTTCATATATTTTTTCCTTTGTAAGCATTTTTCATATATGTTTCCATCACTTCCTATAATTTTTTGTTATGCAATTGTTGCTGTTTAATCTTACTGAGGCATGAAGAAAATGATAAATCTATAGTTGGTTCAGGTAGCCAAAGTGAGAGAATTCCATTTCACATGTCAAGAAAGTTTCATGTGAAAAGCTGTTAACTACAAATAAGTTTAGAATTCAAACCTGTGCTGTTGGATTTTGCATGGCATTGAAATCTTTAGCTGTAAACAAGAAAACAAGGAAGTATATGATTATCTTTCTCTGGAATATGAAAAAATAAACAGTTTCAAGGAGCTGTATTATATGAGAGTATTTTACTGATTATATTGTGTATATCAAACAAAAAAGGTTTACAGAATTAAAAAAGAATTTAAAGATGTTTCTTTTGACTTACTATTTTTAGTCACTGACTGGTATAACATGCAAAAATGTCACAGTCAGGGCTGAGAATTTAGCTCAGCAGCATAAGGGCCTGCCTGGCAAATATGTGGTCATGAGTTCAATCCCTGGTACAAAAAAAAAAGGCCCTGTTTGTCATTCTTTGATTTCAAGATGGCTGACTGAGTGGTAGCACGATAAGAGAGCCTCTCTGAAAAAAAAAAACCTCAGATGCTGGAATCTGACAACATGGAGAAAGCTAGACAAAAGGAGAGGAATTCTCATGACCCAGGAAGAAACTGAGGAAAAAGAAAAAGAAAAAAATGAAAGAAGGAAAAGAAGCCTGGATGGAGGGCTGAAGCTGGGCAAGCTCTGGTCTCTGTACTGGCACATCTTAGAGCTGACTCACGATTGAGTTGAGATCGTGGCCCTGCCAAGAGCATGGGTTGGTGAGTGCCAGACCCTCTGCTGGGGGTGGCACCATGATAGGGAGTGGAAACAACCAATTGAGCTGCATGAAGTTTGGTGAGTGATGGGAACTGGATTCCCCAGATTGGGAGGACCAGCTAGGTGACATTTTAGAGTTGGACAGGGCCAGCTTGAATCAAAACCCAAGGTGGTGGTGATCGATGGCCCATGGTCCAAAGCAGATTGGTGGGATCTGCTTGGGCTGGGCCAGGCCCCTGGTTGAAACCCAATAGCCAGGGACAAGGTTGCTGTGAGCCAGTAGCATTCCAAGGGAACACATGAACTTGTTGAAGCATAAACTGGTTGACTGACATGGGGGAGGAGCTGGCTCTCATCGTGCACCTTGCAGATCTGCAGTGGACTGGGGGGGATGGCACTGCCCTAGCCAGTGCACTGCAGAAAAACTGTAAGCAATATGAAAGGCCCAGAGACTTCGACCACCCACCCATCTGAAGGGGGCTGGAAACATGACCAGACAGAGAAACAACAAAAGGTCTCTAACTGTGGAACCAGGGAAAGTGAGCCCAGCAAGGGTAAATGCAGAGGAGGTTGAGAGCAGCAAACCTGTAATGTCAGAGACAGCCTCAATGGGAATAAATACTTCCATGACCTCATGATATATTTAAATCTGAAATTCTAACTCAGGTGAAGCAAGATATAAGAAGATTAATAAAAGAAGTCCTTGGTAATCCTCAAGTAGACACAAATGAAAGAATAGAGGAACCCAGAGAAAGGAGAGAAGCCTTTGATGAATATAAACAAAACATAGAATATATGAAACAGATCCAAAGAGAATATCTGGAAATTAAAAACTCCATTGAAAGCTGGCAAAATCTTTTAACAGAATCTAAAGACAAACTTTCAAAACTTGAAGATAGATTTGTAACATAAGATCATGAAAGGAAGGCTCTCTTAAAAATAACAAGGAACCAGGAAGCAATGATACAAAGTCTAGAAGATGACAAGAGGATTTATAATCTAAGAATAAAATATGTAAAAGAAAATGCAGCAACAAATACAAATGAAATAAAAAGTCTATTCACAGAAATAATTTAGGAAAACTTCCCAAACATAGGTAACAGAAGTGAAGTTCAGATAAATGAGGCCTATAGAACTCCAGCCAGCTACAATCCAAACAGATCTACACCCAGACATATAATAATCAGGATCCCAGAAATCCATCACAAGAACAGAATATTAAAAGTGGTCAGAGAAAAGAAACAGATTACCTATAAAGGAAAACTCATCAAAATCACAGCGGACTTCTCAATGCAAACCATCAAGTCAAGAAGAGCTTGGAGTGAAATATTCCAAGCCCTGAAAGAAAATAACCTTCAACCCAGAATGATGTACCTTGCAAAACTGTCTCTCAAAATTAATGGAGAGACAAGATATTTCCATGACAAAGAGGAACTGGGGAAGTTTGTGACCACCAATCCAACCCTGAAAAGAATAGTGAAAGACATTCTAGAGAGAGAGAGAAGAAAATCACCAGGGTTCCAGGAACAATGGCAGAAAGGCCCCAAAGAAAAGGGCAGACAGTGGAATGAAGGAGAAAAATAAACAAACAACAATGACAGAAAAATAGCATAGCAGAGATAAGACAGAGAAGATTGGTTATATTGCTGTTTTATCTTGACTGATTTTATTTGAATCTGGTATGCTTGAGATTGTTGAGTCTGACAGTAGGGGCAACTACTCTGAAGATCACAGGATTCAATAAGATACCCATTCTGGTTTGATTGTCAACTGCCTTTGAAGTCCTATAATGTCTCCAATGTTTAGATTTTATTAATAGTGTAATGCAATGATAAGTTTAACTATACTATGTTTGATGATATAGACAATTTTATTGAAAATAACAAGAGAAATCATAGTAACTACCATAGATCACCTAGTATTGTGGTTTTATATGTCCTTTCCATTTCAAGTTTCTCTAGGAATTTGTATTGTTGACTTGTTTTGATTTGTTTCTCCCTCTAATACAGAAAGGCTAGGTATATGTGTAGAGACTTATACATGTGTAGAACTTCTAAGTAGTTTACATGAATGGAGCATAGTTATTGTAAAGAAAAACAGAGGAAAGGAAAGTATTCTAAGGATATAACTGCATGTATGTTTGAGTGTGTGGCATGATAACCATGTTGCTGAAGTTTTTGTTGGATGGATGAACAAAACTGATTGCAGTCTCTCTGTTTGGATGTCCACTTTGTAGGCTTTACTTTTGTAACTTGAACAACTACTTCAAAGAAGAAAATAAGTAATTATCAACTGGTGATTTCTTACTGGTTACTATTTTTGTTTTTCTGTTTTGTTTTTGAGATTTTGTATTATTTATACCCTCTTTCTGTTTCAAATTTTTTTCTTTAAAAAAAAATCACAGTTATAGAAACTCTTTGTTACAATTATATGCATTTAAATTATTTAAACCAAAATTTGAAGGTTACTAAAGGCAAAAATAGGAGGTACATCTGAAACAACTAAAAATTTTTTTTGAATGAGCAATTATATGCCTGAAGGCATAAAATCAAAAAATCTCAGAATGATGAAAATCTTCTAGAAGATGAGTGGCTCATTTCTATGTTTTATGACTGTGCAATAATACTTGAATTTAGTAGTCAGATGATCTGATCATAGTTCTTAAAGTATATACAAATACCCTAAGAGAATGTTTAATCATTTTTAGCACAATAAGGTATATTTGAATGATTTTACATTTCCTTCAAAAGAATGATATTTTTCTTAAATGACTATTTATATTTCTTATTCCATTTTTCTTAATGGAGATTTCTGTATATTACTGTAGTTGTGGGAGTGTTGTATCTATGCCTTTAGTACTTGAACATAGCTTACCTGAGAGTTGTTGAAATATAAGGTTGTATAAATGGAAGCAAGTCATAGAGAAATGATTAACAGAGAGAGAGTTTCAAGATAGTGAATTTATAAAGTTGAAATTTTACGGATGACAAGTTTCAAAACTCTAACTATGAATAACTAAGTTAATATACATAGTGCTGCATCTTTACTTATTTATTTACCTTTTTCCACTCTCTTGCAAAACATGTTCACATGGTGTCAAACAAAATCTAACATATGTCTCAGAATTTCTCCTCCTGGAACTCTTAGAGAAGCCAAATATGCATCCAGTCCTGTTAGGACTCTTCCTGTCTATATACTTAGTCACTGTGCTTGGAAACCTGCTCATCATCCTGGCTGTCATCTTAGACTCCCACTTCCACACCCCCATGTACTTCCTCCTCTTCAACCTGTCCTTTATGGACATCTGTTTCATCCCTACCACTTCCCAAAGATGATTGTGGTCATCAGAACTCCCAAGAGAGTCATACCCTATGCACGCTGCTTGACACAGGTATCTTTTTTCATCATGTTTGGATGAACTGATGACCTGCTTCTGACGGTAATGGCTTATGATCGCTTTGTAGCCATCTGTCACCCCCTGCATTATCCAATGACCATGAACTTTCATCTCTATGTCTTTTTAGTTGTGGGATCATTTTTCATTACATTTTTGAACACTAAGATACACAATTTGCTTGTCCTACATATCAGCTGCTTCAAAGGTGTAGAAATGGCTAATTTATTTTCTGATCCTTCTCAAGTATTTAATCTTGTCTATTCTGGTGCCATGACCAATAGAATACTAATATATTTTTTGTCTGCATTATTTGGTCTTCTCCTTGTCCCAGGGATTCTGTTTTCATACTATAAAATTGTTTGCTCCATGCTGAATATACATTCATCAGGTGCAAGGTATAAAGCATTTTTGACCTGTAGTTCTCATTTGTCTGTTGTTTGCTTGTTTTATGGAACTGGTCTTTGAGTGTACCTGGGTTCAGCTATATCACATTCTCCAAGCAAGCATTCAATGGCCTCATTCATGTATTCTGTGGCCACCCCTATGCTGAATCCCTTCATCTATAGCCTAAGAAATAGTGACATAAGTAGTGCTCTGAGGAGACTACGGTAGGGCTATCTAATCTCAGGAACCTTCCAAGCCATCTGAAATATCAGATGTAAAGTAACAAAACTACATCCTAGGTTACATAAGCTTTTTAAAATTTTATTTTGAAGGCAGAAAAATAAAACAGTACAATAAGAAAAAAGAAAAACAATAAACAGAAGAGACAAATAAACCATAATAACAAAAATCAATAACAATAATAATAAGCTTTCAAAATAAGTTGGTAGGAACTTAACAGATTGTTGTTTTACATAGTGATCTTCAAAAGAGTTACTCAGATTACCAAAAATAGACATGCTAAATTGATCTAATCCCTATCAGTGTTGTTTTGTTTCAAGAACTAATAGAAATACTAATACAATTATTTTAGCTATCTTTAGCATATATATATATATATATATAAATTTCTGTCTTTTTACTTTTCCCTTCCTTCCTTTCTCCTTTTTCCTACTCCAGTTACTTTTCCCCTTTGATTAGTATCTTACCCTTTCACAATATTTATTGAAGATTTTGGATCTTATTTACTCTTTCAGTTTCTAACATTAGGGAGACAATACAGTATTTACATATATAAGTTTCATTTTTTTCATGTTATGTTTTCTGTTCAGATGTTGCTCCCCCAAGCCTCAGACAATCATGGAAATGGCAGAATCTAGCATTTGTGTTTGGTTCATTGGCTAGCACCGGTATTGGTGATATGAATGCTGCACCCACTCAGGGGCAGATTTGATATCCAGTGTAAGGGCTAGAAAATGACATGTCTTTCCTCTTTTGTCCTTTTTGTTCTTGCAGTTTGTGATGGCCATGA
This sequence comes from Hydrochoerus hydrochaeris, assembly GCA_004027455.1. Taxonomy (NCBI): domain Eukaryota; kingdom Metazoa; phylum Chordata; class Mammalia; order Rodentia; family Hydrochaeridae; genus Hydrochoerus; species Hydrochoerus hydrochaeris. Next base: position 37,541 of record PVLA01009348.1, on the reverse strand, counting down.
ATGGTTTTCCTCAGCCATGGCATTCTGTCTTGGAGACAGCTGAGTATGAACTGAAACCACCAAACTGTAAAAATAAAACTTCTCTTGCTTCACTTTGGACATCAAGTATTTTGTTTCAACAATGAAAGAAAAGTAATCAAGACAGAATTTTTTACTAGGGGTGGGGTCACTGCTGTGACTACACATGACCATATGGTTCAAGAGCCTTTGGGAATGGTTTGTAGGAAGAGTTTGGAAAGGTTTGGAGATGTCACCTGAAAGAGTGGCACTGGAACAGCTGAGGCTGTATGTACTGTAGGGGAGATTCTGATCAGAGCTCAGGAGACCAGAGGGCTGATACAAAGCCTGCCAGTAAAGACAAGGCTTTTGAGGTTTCTCCTGGAAAGAAGGAGTATATTGGTTGTTGGACTCCATATAACTGATGTGTGTTATGGCTTGGCAGAAAGTTTGTCCTCATTTTGCTTGTGTCTAGAGACTTTGCCTGAGTCTGAGATTAAGGTGGATAAACTGATTAATCTGGCAGAAGAAATCTCAAGGCAGTCAAATATTAAGTCAGTGGCATGGCTATTGTTGGGGGCTTTTAGCCAGATTTGTGTTGCAAATCAAAGCAAAGAGCCCAGAAGGATGATTCAAAATGTTGTAAGTGACTAGAAATCTGTGAACTGTAAAGATAGAGCTGAGACCTTGATTGCTGAGAAGGAACAAAGAAATAAAAAAGATGACCTGAGGCCATCCCAGAAAGCAGTGAGTCTCTACCCTTTGCAGCCGCAAAACTGCAAAAGTGAAAGATTTTTCTTGGAGGAGAAATCCAAAGAGCACTGTGTTCCTAAGTGGCAGTAAAGGCCACAGGAGCTTCCAAAATGGCAGCAACCACTACAGATTTCAGAATGATGGTCACATAGACAAAGTGTTCCTCACAATTAGGTTCAGAGTGCTCAGCCATCCAGGCACTCAGTCCCTACAGCCAAAAGAGAGGAAAACCTGGCAACTACTCCAACTGGCAGCAGACCTGGGCAGCATCCATGTGGCACTGGTTTTTAGGCAAGTGGAGAATGCATGAGTTCTGAAATGAAGACAGCTTCAACACCAATTTCAGAAGGCCTGGGAAGCCCCACAATGTGCCCCTGAGAGGGCAATGTGTGAAGCTGTGAGTTTGAAACCAAAGGTGCATTGGAAGACTCAGAAATTTGGAAAGACCAAGAACATAGATCATGTAAAGAAAGCTGAAAAGACTGAACACAGCAGGCTTAAGAGAGAAGCTGTGGGAATTGAAACCCCTGCAAGTGCCATGAGGGTAGAGTCACTTGAGCCTTTTGGAGCTCCTAACCAGATTGCTTCAGATGCTGAGCATGGAACTCCAGGACTTAATATTTTTCTGCTGGAGTTTGGACTTGCTTTGTTTCCAGTGCTTTGTATTCCTGTTTGTAACTTTTGGAATAGTAATGTTTATCTTGTGCCATTGTATGTTAGAAGTGTTTGATTTTGTTTTCATCTTACAGGGGCTTTTAGTTAAGAGTTTGCATTAGATCTCAGAGGAGATGGGGCTTGGAATTTTCAGAAATGCTGAAACTGTTAGGATGGTGGCAAACCTTGGAGATGGATTAAATGTCTTTTGTATAAAGAATTGCATGAGTCTTTGGGGAGTCAGGGGTGCAATGTTACGGTTTGTGTTCATATGGCCCCCCAAGTCTCATGCAATCATGAATATGGCTGAATCTAGCATCTGTAATTGGTTTATTGTCTAGTTCTAGGATTGGTGTTGTGAGTGCTGCACCTGCCCAGTGGTGGAGCTGACATACAGTGTAAGGGCTAGAAGAAGTCATGACTTTCTTCTTTTGCCTCTTTTGATTTTCCTGTTTGCAGTGGCCTTATACAGTTGCCCCTCAGCCATGCCATGCTGCCTTGGAGCCAACTGAGTATGGACTGAAATCAACAAACTGTAAGAAATAAACTTCTTGCTTCACTTTTGGGCATCATGAATTTTGTCTCATCAATGAGAGAAAAGTAACTAAGACATTTCACACATGATTATGGTCTCAAGTCACATCCATTTACCTATGAAAGCCTCAATGCAATCCTTCTTTATAGCTGAATAGTACTCCACTTTATAAAAATGCCACATTTTTTTTTTTTACCCATTCCTCAGTTCAGTGACCTACTTATTTTTTTTTTCTTCATCTGGAAATGGTGGTTGAGGTGGAGGAATTCAAAATTTACAAACAGGTCAATTTGTAAATTTAAGAAAGATGAAAATGCAGAAGGATGATAGTATTGGTGGCACAAAAGTGTCAATATTGATAATATTGCCAAACTCTGTGTTTAAAATTATTTAAATGGAATATTCTTGTTATCTGTGGTTTTAATCTCAATGCACAAAGTAAGTAAAAAGCTGCTAGATAATTTAAAACAGGTAAATGAACAAAGTGATTTCTACACCTAAGTTTCCTCCTGTGTAGAGAAAGGGGCCCAAACCTTTATGGACCTTCACTTTCTATCATTTCTCCTCCTTTAATTTTAGGATGCCCTGAAGGTTTAGGGTAATATTGACCAATGTGGGTAATTGTGATCATTGTTCAATAAGCCTCCAAGAGTGTATGATAGTAAACATCCTCATCCTCTGTGTCATCAATTTGATGGTTGAATACCATGCCAATCCCCTCCCACCAATAAATCCTTAGAGTAGCTTCCCTTGGAAAAAAGGTGTGAGGAAGATATACCAAGGTGCATAGATACTGAGAACAGAAAGTTTATGGGTTATAATCCAAATCAATACTAAATGTTATGTCTGAGATACATAATATGAAACTTTTACCTTTTCATTTAAGTAGCATGTTTTATTGACAGTACAAACAGCTAACATTAAGGGGCTATTTTCTAAATGTCTGCTAGAACTTTTTTTAAATGATTGGATATGGTCTCAGTTGTTCTCATTGCTGGTGTAAGAAAAGACAGAAGCTCATATACAGACATTGTAATGAAACTGCTTTTGGCTATATGCCTAAGTACTGGACATTTTAATACTTCACAAGTAAATGTATTGCTAATGGGTTGGAAATCTCATCATTGTAATTAAAAATCTTTGAAAATTTTCTTACAGTAGCTGTATGAAGAAAGTGACTGCCTCTATATTGCAAAAGGGGATATTGCATAATTTCCTAGACTTTTCTGCTTTGTAGTGCCCCGAAATCATAACATGTTGAGAGAAAAGTCCAGTTCTCTTCAGCTAGCTTAAATAAGAGATGTGTAACCTGTGTATCAAGAAAGATTGGCATGAAAATCTATTACTTAGATTTATGAAAATGAGGATTTGAAGACGAGTTTTGCAACTGTCCTTAAATCTTAAATCCTGCACTATACATGAGATGGTCTATGAAGAGATAAGCAATAAAAGAATATTACTGGATTACTAAAGAATATATAAGTAAAAAGCAAGACAAAACAAAACATGTATCTCATCTCAGCCCAGATGTCTTACTGAGTTTGTGAGAATTTGACAAATATAAACTTATATTTTAAAAATTTCAGGTGTTCATCCAGGGATATAACTCACAAGCACAACACCTGCTTGGCAAATATGAGGCCCTGAATTCAATTCCTGGTAACAGAAAAATGTTTTTCAGGTGTTTCTTAGTACTTAGTTGCTTTTGACCAATAATTTATATAGTATACAGTAGCATCCATTTGTGGTCCATGATGTCAAAAGATTATGTACTTTTAAACAAATAATATTTACAGAAAGTTGAAAATTTTCACAAGAGCTAATGACAGAAATTACATATGAAAACTTTTAAATGACAAAATTTCAGTGAAAATTTACTTCTATAAAGGAAGAATATCAGAAACTCAAGAATGATGAAATTCTCACTAGAGGAAATTAACATATAAATAGGTTTTATGAATGTGAAATGTCAATTTTAATTTAGAACTAAAGCAATGCAGACTAAACTCTTGAAGGCAATTTTTAAATATTCTAAGTACTAGAATATTGGGCCATGATTTTGATAGAAATAAAGTAAAAATGAATTCTTCTTAAATTCCTTCAGACTTACTCTCTGTTTCATTAAAAGAGTAAGCTGTACTTTACTATCATGGATTTCTGATCTTCAGTATTCTGGGTCTCCTAACCTTGTTCCCATGAGTACTTCTAAAGTAGGTATGTTTTGGTTGAGAGCAATAAGTCAGAATCCAATCATGCAAAGAATTTTGAGAAATTGGGGACTATTACAACTGAGAAATACTGTTAAATATATGTGGAATGCAAGTCTGGATTCTTTTTATTTAAAAAAATATTTAAGCAGTACTACAAATATTGTGTTTTAATCTGTTTTATTCTCCCTTCTCATGTGCAAAAGTTCTACATATCTGTTACTTATCACCTTTTTTGCCTTATGTTATTTATACTTTGGCTTCATCACATAAGAGAAACCATGCCTTATTTAACTTTCAGTGTCTGATTTATTTCAGACTACATGAGTTCAAAATATGTATACAGTGCTCTTTTGAGTTTATAATTTTTCTTTTTGTATCCTTTCTTCTTTGTACAAAGGTGTGCAAGCAATATAGATCCACAAAACCTAACAGTTTTCTTTGAATTCCATCTAATGAAACTCTCAGAGAATCCAGACCTGCAGCCCATCCTGTTTGGCCTCTCCATATACCTCATCACAGTGCTCAGGAACCTGCTCATCATCCTGGCTGTCGGTTTTGACTCCCACACTCCCATGTATTTCTTCCTCTCCAACCTGGCCTTTGTGAACATCTATTTCACCTCTACCACAGTCCCAAAGATGATTATGAACATCCTAACTCACAGTAGAGTCATCTCCTATGTGGCATGCCTCACACAGATGTCTCATTATTTTTGGAAAAGTTGATGACACAGTCCTGATGGTAAAAGGCTATGACCGAATTGTGGCCATCTGTAACCCACTGAATTATCCAGTCATTTTGAACTCTAATCTCTGTGTCTTCTTAATCTTTGTATCTTTTTTATTTAGCCTTTTAGACTCACAACTGCATCATTTGATTGTCTTAGAGTTTATGCACTTGAAGGGCATTGAAATTTCTAACTTTTTCTGGGAACCTGCTCAAATCCTTAATCTGATCTGAATTGATATCTACACCAAAAATATAGTCACACATTTTGTTGGTGTTATATTTGGTTTTATTCTTATCTTATTATTATGTATTATTATAAAATTATTTCTGCCATTCTGAGAATCCCATCATCAGGTGGGAAGCATAAAGTCTTTTCAACCTGTGGCTTTTGTTCCATAAAATAAGCATACAACCTGTCAGTTGTATGTTTATTTTATGGAACTAGTGTGAGGATGTATCTTGGGTCAGCTCTAGTTTATTCTCCCAGAAAGAATGCAGTGTCCTCTGTGATGCACATGATTGTGACACCTATGCTGAATCCTTCATTTACAGTCTGAGAAACAGGGAGATTAAAAGTAGCCTGAAAAGGCTTTATAGGAGAGAAGTCTATCAGAGCCTGAGACAACCAGTTATAACATGGGTGTGAAGTGTGTGGCTTCTTTTATTTCTCTCTCAGTGATTTTGTTGTAGTGTATAGGAATGCTATTGATTTTTGGTATTGACTTTGTATCCAGCTACATTGCTGAATTTATTTATTATATCTAGGATTCTTTCAATGGAGTTTTGCCAAATAATCTTAAGCAAATAATGAGCTAGAGGTGTGGAATTGTCTGCCTTAAAGACAACAACATATTAGACTACCTGTTAATAATCAAACCAGCATACACACACCTACAATAGAAATTAATACAATAGTATACAAATAAATCCACATATTTGTTTAATTGCATTGAATGATATGCCAAGAAAACACAAACTCTAATAAATGATACTGAGGTTGATATTTACTTTAAAAAGAATGATATTATTCCTTGTCTCACACCTTCTTTACCAGTCATTGAAAACCTGAAACTATAAAACTAGTAAGAGGAAATACAGAGGAAAATCTCCTTGACATTACTCTAGGCAATGACTTTTTAGATATAAACCCAAAAGCACAGGCAAAAAAGCAAAACAAAAAATCTCAGTTATAAATGGAATCTTAAACAAGTCGAACTCATAAAAATGAAAAGAAGAATGGCTAATATTGGGGTCTGAAGTCAGAGCCTGGGAAGTTATGCTGAACTGAGAAGCATAGGTGATACAAAATTCAGCTTAAAAAGCAAGTATAATTGAAGAGATCTTCTTATGTGATGACTGTGGTTACTAACAATGCCCTGTATTTTTGAAAATTGCTGAGTGCTTTAATGTGTTAAAAGTATGTAAGATAATTCACATGTTCATGTGCTTGGCTTAGTCTTTTTCAACACATACCAATTTCAAAACATATTTACATGACAAATATTGAAATTTTTTCATTTTTCAGTTATAAATAAATATTTATAACATGTATTATTATTATTATACTTATAATATTCCTTAAAAAGAGTTCAAGGATTGTGGATAAAATAAGTAAGGTTTTGAGGTTTCAAAATTTGATTCCTGTAAAATGTTTTGGTAACAGCTCAGGTATCCAAAAACACAACTATTAATACATTTGCCTTTTCATAACCCAGTTGAGAATTTAGAAAAATATATCAAAGTTTTTGATCTGCCAAAAATGTTAAGTAAAAAAAAAAAACTAATTGAATTAAATCTAAAAGGCTTTATGTGACAAGGAGATAGATTTGTACTTCCCAATCAGTTTACCTTTAAATTTCATACACAATTCTAACAAATTTGGCATCTCATTTCCTAGCTGGTGAAGATTAGAAACAGCAAATAAGTAAAAGGAGTAATAGTGAAAAGAAGGATAGGATCCTACTATCAGTGGTCTCTGGGGCAAAAAGAAAGGAATTTCACCTAGACCCTAACTAGCAGGAAAACAACTGGAAATTCTAAAATGCACCTCATTGAGAAATTCAGACTGGATTTGAAGCACTTTGGCATAGAGGAAATCAGTTAGGAATGTCTCAAAAGACCTTAAAGATACATATGAAAAAATAATTTAAAGAACAATAATAAAGTGATACATGAGAGGTAAAATAAAATACAGTCAAACTGAGAGAAAAATCTGAAACTACAAAACTAGGGATCAAACTCATGACCTCATGTTTGCCAGCAGGTGCTTTATGCCACTGAGCTAAATCCTCAGCCCAATAATGTGGATTTTAAAATAAAAGTTATCACTCAAGTGATCATGGAAACATTAAGAAAAGAGTTAATAAACATACAAAGGATTGTTACCAAGAGCATTTCAAATAAATGCATACAATAAAAAAGAAAAGAAACATAAACAGAATGAGGTGAAAGTGAAAGCATCGTTATCCCATAAGATTTGCAGAGAAGGGTTTAGAGCTAGAGATTTGCAGTCTCAAAACACATTTCTGTATAGATCCCTCATCATTCATTGTAACAAATCCTCCAGAGAGCTGTCTTCAAACTTTGCATATTGAGGTAAAGGTTTATTAAATTGGGTCTAACCCTTAGAGATTCTGATGTAATAGGTCTGGGATGGAAGGCAAGATTGTGTACATTTAATAAGTTCACTGGTTGGGCTCATCCTGCTAACATGGAGCTAAATCCTTGAGAATGATGATTATTTTTTCTGGTCCTAGCACTCAAGTCTAATGAAAAATTTCCCTTCATTGTTAACTTCTGCCCCTCTCTTATCTCAGTGCATGCAGGATACACCACACTCAGGCAGTGCATGGAAATTCCCGTTTCCCCAGGAGCTTGCTCTTTCTCTTTCAATAGCTTTTTCTAGAAAGTTCTAGGGGGAAGTTCCAGTCAGGGAATTCCTAGCTTCTCTGTAAGACTTAAATGATGATTTGTCTTGGGATTTCAGCAAGGTTAAACTTTCCAGGACACTGAGTACTGAGCTCGCAAACCATCTCATTCACTCAGTTATTCTATCATGCTAGGCTTTAAACAAGCATGGTGCCTTGGGATGGAAAAGCTTTCTGCTAATTCGATCTGTAGGAAGACAACTGTAATTAAAGTCAAATTGGTTTTCTCCAATTAGCACTTTATTATTCTAATTTGTACAGTTGTTTACAGAAAACAAGATCATTCTCCTGGAGATTAAAGTAGTTCCTTTATCATTCTTCATAAAAGACTCTCAGGGATCCTTAGATAGTTGCCTAATTGTTGCTTTCTCTTAACAGAGTTTAATTTCAAAGGTAGAAATTTCTCCCCAAGGTTGTGTTAATGCTTCATGAAATCCCAGTAGCATTGACTCTGGGAATTACACTGTGTGAAATGTGTGGGAAAAGGTCTTTGTTTCAAGAGAGACTATTTTCTTTAATGATATTGCCACTAAATAATCAAGTAGCTTGAAAAATGGAAATGTCTCTTATGACTAGGGAGTTACAAAAGTTCATTATACACCTCTGGAAGAGCTGTTGTGGTGGATGTGAGAAGCCTCCATTGTGTTCAATTGAGAAAAGAGTGAGCCATGTAGAAATTCAAGTGTCAAGTAGAGACAAAACTTAATATCTAGAGTAATATCCAAAGACAATTATGACTTTATGTGATGAATTTCATAAAATGTGTAATGAGTAATATACTACATTGATTAGAGAACTGTGTAATAAAAGCTGTACACATTCAGAATGGATATAAAATTGTTTTAATATTTTCTTTGTGCATTTAGTGGACTCTGAGAATCCACACACACCCTGCCAACTGTGTTTGTGTGTATTTATTTATTTATATAATATCGTGGCAAAGCATTTATCCTCCTTAGACCAAATGCTGAATGCATAGTTTATGAATCAAAAGAAATTTATTAAACTTTTTAAAATTTACATTGCTCTTGCTCTTCCAGAAATCTCACATTAACCAAGTGAAGGGGGAAAATTAATATGACTACTGCAATAAAGAAAAAGCCTTTACCCAAATCAACTTGTTTTGATGGTGTGTAGAAATATTTTAAAGTTGGCATGTTTAACATATTTAATTAGCAGCTGGTTACAGTAAAGACAATGATTTTAGCTCTATTTCTAAATTCAACCACTTTTTTATATAAAATTATCAACAGATTTAGGACAGAAGAAGTATGACTCCACACAAAAGTTCTATATATTTTTAAAAATCCTTAAAAACATCCTCATAGTCAATAGGGAGAAATTAAAGATTTTCCCCCAGAATTTGGAAGATGAAAAAATAGGGCCATTTTCAGTACTTCTATTAAACATAATATTGCAAGTCCTCACCATAGGAATTGAGATAAACAGTGAAACAAAAGGCATTCGAGTTTTATAGGAGTGAATCAAACTGTATCTATTTGTAGGTGACATCATCTTATATATAGAAAGCTATAAATACTTTACTAAAAATTGTCAGAACTTTAATAAGTACCATAAATTTGCAAAATATGAAATGAACGCACTGCAGTTATAACAATAGCATACACACTCATCAAAAGATTAGTGGGTAAAGAAAGTGTAGTATTTATACACTGTGGAATACTATTCTGGTATAAACAAGAATTATAGAGTGTTTTATTATCTCACTAAAAAATATAGTATCTGGGAATAAGAACTTGACTTTTTCCTTTCCCTTTTCCTTTTTCCATCCACTTTATTTTTGTCTTGCCAAATTGCTTTGGCTAAAATTTTAAGTATTATATTGAATAGGTAGGAGGATAGTGGACATCTTTGTCTCCAGTTGTTTTAGCCACTTTATTACTGAGGCTCAATAAATGTTATGGTTTGTATGCCAATGTCCCTCCAAAGCATCCTGCAGTCATAGTGGGGTCTTTTGCATGTGGCTGAATCTAGGATGTGTGATGCTGGGATTAAGCATGTGATGCCTGGATCAACAGTACCCCACCCTGCATGTGGGTGGAGTTTTCCAATGGGTAAGGAGCCTGGATGGAATATAAAAGACTGAAAGAAGCTCACCTCTTTCTTATTTGCTGCTGTTATGCCTTCTGTCTGCCCTGATATGGATTGTTTCCCCTCTGTGATACCACTTTTCCATGTCACCCTGTTTGGAGCCAGTTGACTATAGACTGAAGCCTCTATGGAGAGTCAAAATGAACCGTTCCTACTTTAACTATCGGTGTTGCATACTTTGTCTCAGCAATGAGCAAAGAAACTAAGACATCCAACTTTTATAACTTTAAAGAGGAAAGAGATAGATAGATAGATAGATAGATAGATAGATAGATAGACAGATAGATAGATAATAGACAGATAGATAGACAGATGACAAAGGAAATGAAATACATTCAAAGGACATCCAAATGCCAATGTCTGTACAGCATGTGCATATGCTTGAGTGTATGTCTGTGTGTTTGTGTGTGTGTGTGTGTGCATGTGCACATATGTAGTGAACTCTAAATTCAGACATAGGAAAACAAAGTCTGGGCTCTAGCACATGGATGAATTTGAATGAAACTATATTAAATAAAATAAACCTGCATAGAAAAAGAAACACTATCATGAGTTAATCAAAACTTACCAAAAAAACTAATAACTGAGTGGTTAACATAGGCTGGGCTGCTGCTGTGGTTTAGATATAAAATGTCCTCCAAAAGCCTCACTTATTAAGAGAGTGCTTTTGCAAAATGATTGGGTTGCTGTTTTACTCACCAGTACACTCATGAGTTTAGTAGTTTATGTGCCTTTAGGAGGTGAGGCATGGACGTAGGAGGTAGGTCAAATAGAGTAACCTGGAAGGGTGTATTCTTGTCCCTAGCTCTTCCCATCTCTGTCTGCCTCATGAATGCCATGATGTAAACAGCTTTCTTCCACCATAATGTTTCTGCATTAAGCCAGCTGACTATGGAACAAATGCTCTGAAAATGAGGAACTAAAATAAACTGTTTAAATTGCATGTGTCATGTATTTTTTCTCAGTGAACAGAAAGTGACTCATACAATGGTCGGGGAAAGTACTGAGAAATTTTTGATGACAGGAAATAAAGCTCTATGGGTCCAGATATGGTAGTGTATGCTTGTAATCCCATTAGTCAGGAGGCTGATGCAGGAGGATGGCCATGAATTTTCAGCCAGCCGAGGCTACATAGTGAGTTCAAGTTCAGCCTGAACTACAGTGAGACAGAGAATTCCCAAAAAAGGAAGAGGATAAAATTCTATATAAATAAAAGGAAGAAGATTATGAAATACAGCATGGTTACTGTATTTAATAGTTATATATGTATTCCTGCAAAATATTGAGTATATGTTATCACTACAAAAATAACTATATTACATAATGTATATGCTAATTGGTTGCATTTAAAGATTGCACAAAGTTTTATATGTTTAAAACATCTTGTTGGCCCTGATAAACAGAAATTTTACTCTGTTAATTTTTAAAAATTTAAATATAAAAAATACATATAATTAAGAAAAAGTTTAAGAAATAATTGCATTACTTCCATCAGATTTTGGGCACCAAAAGATCCATAAAATACTGAAAGAGTTTTCAAGGGGTGCATATGATATAATATAACTCATTGCATTCATTCCTTTTAGAAATTAAACTTTCCTCAGGGGACACCTAGTGACTTTTAAATCATGGAAAATTTAAAACTTTCTCTTTGGATAAATTCACCTTCCCAATAAACACCTATACTGACACAAAACTGATTTTTAAAAATTTCTTTCTTTTTGCCTCATGGTAGTTGAATTGTGTAGGGAGTGAAAATAACACAATTTATTTAATGAGCTCTGCGAATTCAACCTTTGAGACAATGATCTACTTACCATTTACCTATAACTCTCTGACCCAGCCTCCATCAAAACCAAAGTGGGCTTCCTGGCCACAGACTGTGGACAAGTCAAAGCTTCAGTGAGAATCATCTGATGTTAGTGTGTGTCAGCCATCTTGACAGGGTAAGAAAGAAGGAGAAGAGAACGTGGGTATTGGACTTTGAAGAATACTGACACGTACAATCTCCTAGTTCTTCAGTCTGAAGGTGAAGACCATGTATATTGAAGAAACTTTAGTTTCCATGGAAGCCAATACTTGACAATAATTCCATTTTCTTCTCTCACTACTGGAAAAAGAGCTTATCTGTAATAAGATCAACTTTTTAGCATAACCTATTTTTATATACTCTTTCTTATAAATTGTAGGCCCCTATCAGATTTCCTTATTACTTCTTATCTATACACTAAAGAACCATGATTCACAAGGTATTGTGCAATTTGTTCCAAGTTTTATTGTATTTTTCTAATATGTCCCTTATTTTTATTGGCAAATTCCATTTATTTCTAGCTGTTACTAGTTACATAATGGTGCAGCTATTATCTTAGTTTAAGGTCCATGAAACTTATAACATTAATCTTATTAATTCTGATATTTGACTCTCAGTGAAATTACCTTTTCTCATCAATCTTTTAAAGACTTAAAAAAATCAAATTATTCCATTTGGAGGAGACTGTCTTGATGAATTAAGGAATTTAACACAAATATTTGAGTATTTTTATGAAGCATCTTCTGTTGACTCGTTTAAAAACATCCATTCTTTCTTGGGTTAGGGAATTTTTTTGGATTTTTTTCACTACTTGATAACTATGCCTTAACTTCTAAACACAGTAACAGACACTAAGATTTAAAAATAATTTTTTATTTTGTTGCTTTGGTTATTTATATTCATTCACCTATTTTGTTATTGATTATGCTTATACACATCCATAAATTACACTGGTTTGTATTTCTAGACTTGGTATTAATTATTCAATGTATAATCTTCTTCCTATTTTTCAATGTTGGTTAGGAATGTCAAAGACTTGAATACTCTAGGGCTGCTTTTTCAGACTGAGCTGTACTCACAGCCCTAAAAATAGACATAACTCTATTATAGTCATTGTGTACTTCTGTTTCTTTTGAGTACATTCATGAGTCCCTCAAATGGGAAGGTTTGCTTTTATGATGCAGTTGACATTTTGGTGTCAATATTTATTATGTATTAAACATTTGTGTTTGATCAGAGCTCATAATACAACAGGTCCATATAAGTTCCTGGAAAGACATATGAGAAGCCAGAATTGTCACGACATTGGACCCCAAAGCAAACATAAATTTACAGACATGACTATTAAACAAGATTAAAAGAAGCTGCACCATGGCACTCATATCGTCTTTCTGTCTTGACCTCTTCCTCTACTGTCCACCACACCGACCTTTCAAATTCTTTCCCATGACAAGCTCTCATTTGACAGGATGATTGCACATTAAGTCTCCTCAGCCAGGAATTTTTTCTTTCCTTAATTTCTCTCATCAACAATGACCCATCCTACTTGTCTTGTCATGAATTTTCCTATTTCACAGAATCCTCCCCTGCTCAGGAACCCATGATTGATTTCTATGATGTTTTCTGTCTCCAATTAATTTATTGATTTTAATTCTGCAGACAGTAGCAAGATTGACTCTTTTCTTATTATAGAGATTATAAGCATATTTTCAGTGAAGTTTTCTTTCATTATGTGTGTGTACCTGTGTGTCTGTGTCTGTGTCTGTAGCTATGCTTGTGTTTTAGACAGTGTTTGATTATGTAGTTTAGGCTGGCCTTGAAATCTTTTTGTATTTTCCCATATTGTGTGCAATCCATATGGTCTTCACACTAAGTCCTTTTTATTTTAAGACAGGGTCTAGAGAAATTTCTCAGACCACACTCAAATCTGTGATCTTGCTGCTTCAGCCTCCTAGAGTTTGTTACAGACATGTACCACTGTGCCAGGTTGAGGTTTTCTTTTGATGATTTTAGATGGTTTTGTACAGAAATCTTGGATATTACATCAAATATGTATCTTAGCAATTAAGTCTTCTCATGTTAACACAATACATCTCCACTTATGAGCATGGACATCTGTGTGGACACCTTCATATATCTCTTATATTTGATTTTAATTGTGATGTGCTTTTCTTTTGTATTTTTCCATGTGTCATTCATGTGGGCTTTTCTCTTCTTGGAAGAATTCACTGGACAAACATGGCCTGAAACAAGAAGCAACAAAGATCTTCAAAAATTAGAAATGCTGCATGATGATCAAAATAGGTAACCAATCTGTTGTATTTAAAATGATGTTTATAAGATTGTGTTTATAATTATGGCTTCTCCAATTTAAGGAAATATCATTAAGTGATGTTCAAGCAAAGAAAGATTGATTATGAAGTAAAAAAGAAGCCAGGAAAAATTGGTGTGTTTTTCTTTTAAGAACATAATTTTATATTTAGGAAATGCTCATTGTATGGTACAGGATCACAATAGAAAAATTACACAAATTATCTCATTTAAATACTGTGATCAAAGATTTAAATTTTAAAATTACTATGTCAATCTCACCCAAAACACTCATCTTTGCTTGAAATACACATCTTACTATTCTTGCCATTTTCTGTAGCAACTCTGAAAGTCCTATTTTGATGAATGCCTTTAGTTATGCTATCATAATTTCATTAATATTCTGAATTGATTTGAAACATTTACTTTTATGGCAATTTTAATTTTAGGAAAGAGCAAGAAATAGCACGTTGACAGGTACAGTGAATAAGTTGGATACTGGCACAATATAATATTATTATGAAGATTCCTTTTCACTGGATGGCTTTCACCAGCAGCCTTCATCATATTATTTTTTTTATCTCATTGCATAATGATGTCAAGAAAGAGGACTTCCAAAACTGCTTCAGACAGTGGCTGTAAATATATGATAAATACATTCAAAGCAAAGGGAGTATTTTGAATGCTATTAATGGCAGTATGTCCTTCTACATTAATAATTTGTTTTAACTTAAATATTCATTATATATTTTAATCATGCCTAATAATTTCACACACAACTCCTACCACTTGGTGAATATTTACCATCTGTACTATACAGGTGAGGTATTTATAGCTAAATAACTTTTTCAAAGTCACGCAGATAAGTGGTAGGTGAAAATTCTATTTAAGGAAATCTGACTAAAGAACATAATTTCTAAATTTCTAAAGGATGTGTATACTGTACCTTATGACATGTATGTATGTACACACACATCACATATGTGTTATAAATATAGTTTTTAATTAGTGATATTTAATAATTTATAATGATAACAATGACAGTTATCATTTATTGAACTCCTGGTACACAGAATGGCATATTTAAACTTCACAATTGAGGAAGCATTAATAGTCATATAGTTAGAAAAAAATATAAGATATTAACAGTCATATCACTAAGAAGTATCAAATCATATAATAAAAATTGAGCACAAAGTCTATGCTTATTTAATATTTTAAAGTTATTAGACTAAAGAACTGTGAGTGAAATTAAAGAAAATATGTTTTCAATTATTTTGGACAGGATATCTCCAGGAAAATATCAGGTATGCTATTGATCCATGTAGGAGAATTAAAACTAGGAAAAATATGATCAGAGACTTCTGCTAAACTAAACAAATTATTAGAAATTATACACATTGAAAATTGAGAAAGTGTCACTTAGCTTATGGAACGACTCTCATTAGCCAGATTTAAGAGAAGATGAAGAATTCAACTAATGGATGGTACTGGAAAATGATAACTATTCAAGCTACCAGCTTCTTTTTCTTAGAATTTTGCATTTGACTTTTATCCCCAACAGATCCATCAGTGAATGGAGAGCAGAAAGCCATACAGGCATATCACTGTTCCTCTTCCTCAGCTTCTCAGGTGATCCTGAGTTGCAGCCCATCCTCTTTGGACTGTTCCTGTTCATGTACCTGGTCACAGTGCTTGGATCCTGCTCATCATCCTGGCCATCATCTCTGACTGCCAATTCCACACCCCCATGTACTTCTTCCTCTTCAACCCGTCCTTGATTGACATCTGTTTCACCTCTACCACAGTCCCCAAGATGTGGGTGAATATCCAGAAAGAGCTTAAAGACATCTCCTACATTGCTCAGGTGTATTTATTTATGATTTTCACTGGAATGGGTAATTTCCTACTGACCATCATGGCCTATGACTGTTTTGTGGCCTATGACCATCATGGCCTATGACTTTTGTAACTCCCTGAACTATGTGGTCATCATGAATCCTGGACTGTGTTGCTTTCTTGTTCTGATTTCTTGGCTCATCATCTGGGATGCCCTGCTCCACCTCCTATTAATAATGTGTCTGACTTTCATTAGAGGTGCTGAAGTCCCACATTTTGTCTGTAAACTACCTCCACTTCTCAAGGTAGCCAGCTCTGACCACTACCTAAAGACCATTGCCTTGTCCTGGGAGTGTTTTCTGTCATTGGAATTCTCTTCTCTTACTCTTAGATTTTCTCCACAGTAATGAGGATGTGTTCTAGAGCAAGAAAGTACAAAGCATTTTCCTCCTATGGGTCTCATCTCTCTGTGGTCTCCTTGTTCTATGGAATAGGACTGGGGTGTACCTCAGTTCTGATGCCACTTATTCTTCTCAAGGAAACACAGTTTCTTCAGTGATGTACACCGTGATCATCCTTATGCTGAGCTCTTTCATCTACAGTCTAAGGAACAAAGATATCAAGGGGGCTATGGGAGGACTCCTAAGTAGAGCAAGATCTTGTCTTTGATGGTCCATTGTCTCTAGAAAGGATTTGGCATTTCATTTTGTAAGGAAAATTTTGTGATTTTTCAATATCCTGATTTCTTTGCTTTTCTAAAATATGTGGATTAATTTTTCTATTCCTAAGCACTTAGATCTACTATAGTCCTTCCAGTCTAATGGATGCAATTCCATTCTTCCAGTTGTCCATATCCCTAACCCAGAAGTTATACTGAGTTTCTCTTGCCTTGAAGCAATCTTCTTCATTTTACTTAAAATTAGTCCAAATTGGCCACTTCTAAATCTCTCCTTTGCTTTTTGACTCTTTTTAAAAATTTTATTTAAAGTGGAAAAAAAGCAAAACAAAAAGGGTAGAAATAATGCAGAATTTCAAAAAAATAAACAGTAAGAAATCATTAGTTGATGAATTACATATTGTCATCTTAGAAATAATTGTTCAAGTTACAAAATTAAAGCATACAAAGTGGACATTCAAGCAGTGAGATAGCAAATAGTTCTGTTAAGTGATCCAACAAAAACTTAGTAATATGTTTGTCTGTCTTACACACTTAAACATACACTCAGATATATCCTTTAGAGTACTTTCTTTTCCTCTCTTTTTTACAATAGCAATTACACATCTTGGATTTTATTACTTCTACTGTTCTTATTACTTTTTATACTAGAGAATGTGATATTTATAAATGTGATTCTTATTTATTCACTTATGAGGATAGTCTCAAGTTGCCTCCATTTACCTATGAAGGTCTCAAGATCATCCTTTTTTATAGCTGAGTAATATTCCATTGTATAAAAATACCACATCTTGTCTTTCCTACAAATAACCACCTAACTTGCTGCATCAGCTCTAAGAATCTCATTCTCTACAATTCGTTCTTGACTGTTTAGATAGAATATCTTAAAATCTTAAGTGAGATAAGCCTTGAAATGACTCACTACTTGGAGCAAAAGTCTACCACAGTTGGGCATCATAGTGCATCTCTGTAATCCCAGCACTTGGGAGTCTAAGACAGAAGGATTGCCATGAGTTTGAGGCCAATCTGGGATACTTAGTGATTGCAGGCCAGTCTGAACCACATAGTGAGAGCCTGTCTTAAAAAAATTCTGCCACTGGTAAAAAAATCTCACATGATAAGAACTTGATTCCTATTACAACATTAATAAAAACCTAGTACATTTCTTTTCTCAAATATATTTGTCTAAGTGGCATGGAAGTAGATAAGGTTAAACAGGTCATGATCTCTTTCTTCAGAACTATTTCTACAGCCTCATAGTTGTCCCCTCTACTTTCAGTTGCCCCATTTTCCACTTCCTTATGATGTGATGTGTGTCACTGGCCCTGATTTCATAATGTCACTAAGTATATGTGTATAAAAACATCACTTCACAATGTGTTTTGGGTCTGGGGATATAACTCATTGGCACAGCACCTGACCATAAGTTTGATTCCTGCTACTAAAAACAAAATGAAATAAATAATAACAAACAAACCATATTTTGACTGGGATTGCATTCAGTGTCTGTAACAATTTTGGAAGTAAGGTCATTATCACTGTGTTGGCTCTTCCTGCCAAAGAGCAAGGGATATTTATACCTTTTCTGATATTACCTTCATTATCCTTTCTTGGAGTGTTGTAATTTTTAGTGTAAATATCCTCTTTTACTTCCCTTGTTAGATGGACTCCTAAGTATTTCATTTTTTGATGCTATTATGAATGGTGTGGTTTCCCTGATTTGTCTCTTGGTTAGTTTGGTATTTGTGTACAGGAATTATGTTGGCTTTTGAGTGTTAACTTTGTATCTAACTACCTGACTGAATTTTGTTTTTAAATCTTAAAGTGTTTTGGGGGTTTTCTAAGAAGTGTATATGTCATTTGCAAACAATGTTAACTTAAATTCTTCTTTTCATATTTTTTCATTTTATTTCTTTCTCTTGTCTAATTCCTCTGGATATTGTTCCCAAAACTATATAGTTTATAAATCAATAAATCAAACAGTAACAAATGCTGGAGCAGTTGCAGAGAAAAAAGAATGCTTCTCTACTGCTGGTGGGAGTGCATACTGATAAAACCAGTGTGGAACTCAGTGTGGTGATTCCTCAAAAACTAGGACTAGAGATTTCATCTGACCCAGTTATTTCCTTTCTTTTTATCCTTGCAAAAGAATCAAAAGCATCACACCACACAGATATATGCACACTCATGTTTATAGCAGCAGTTTGTACAGTTACATCTTAGGGTGAACGAAAATGCCCAACAAACTATTAATGTATAAAGAAGATGCTTACATGTTATGTTATTTTTACATAAGGGAGTTCTACTCTGCCATACTGAAGGATAAACTTGAGACATTTATAAGTAAATATAGGAAACAAGATTATATTCTTAAGTGAAATAAATCAAACACGAATGTGTAACCATCTCATTGTTTCTTTGGTGTCAGCCACTGAAAGTGTAAATAAGGACTGCAATGTATACTAGATATAAAATATGAAGAAAATTTTCAATTAGGAAGGAGAATTAGAGGGTAGGAAGGAAAACATGAAGAAAAGAAAAATAAAAAACAATGAGAAAAGAGGGTAAAGGGAAATGAAGCTTCTGTAACTAGTGAGGACAAGAGGAGCTGAAGGGAGGGGAGAGAAATGTGAAAAAAAGACCAATAAAGTCATATCATGTTGCTAGGCATGGTAATACATACCTGAAATCCCAGAACTCAGGAGACTGAAGCAGGGGGCTTGCTGGCAGTTCAAGGACAGACTGGGCTACAAAGTGAGTTTAAGACTAGCCTGAACTGCATAGTGAAACTCTGTCTCAAGAAGACAAAAAAAAGATATATCATGTAGATGTACAAATTCTGTATGATGAACATAAATATTGTGTATGTATAAAATGTACCAATGAGGGCCAAGGAGTTAGCTCAGTGGCATAAATACCTGCCTGGGAAGCAAGAGGTCATGAGTTCAATTCCTGGTACCAAAAATAAAATATAAAATAAAATAAACCAATACATTTAATTTTTAAAAACTTCAGTTAAAACAGCAAAAGAGAGGAAAGAGAGAAAGAAAGAAAGAAGAAAGAAAGAAAGAAAGAAAGAAAGAAAGAAAGAAGAAAGAAAGAAAGAAGAAAATGGAGCATGATAGTGGCATAAGAAGAAACATATAGAAAATGGAAAACTATAGCGATCCAGAAATAAGAACACAAATTTATGCATTACTTCATTTTGACAAATTTCTAAGGCTTTGGAGTGGGCAGTGGAGCATGTCTTCAGTAAACGGTGCCTAGAAAACTGTATACACACAAAAAATGAAATGACTTATCTCCAACTTACATAAATATCAAATCAAATCAAAAAGGATCAAAACCTAAATGCAAAATTTCCCCCCTTCCTCTCTCTCCATCTCTCCCTCTCCCTCTCCTGTCTTCCTCATTAGTATCAGAGTTTGAGCCCAGGCCCTTTACATTGAACCACATCCCCAGAGCTCCTTTGTTTGTTTGTTTTAATTTTTGAGGGCTCTTCTTAAATTGCTAAGTTGCCTAGGCTAGATGAGACTTTTTTCAACAGAAGGTTTATAAACTGCTAACAGAAAAGGAAAATAAGCCCAAATAGCTATAGGAAAATGAAAATAAAAATACAATAAGACACCTGTTCACACAACAGACTGACATATGTTGATACAATAGAAATAACAAGTATTGACAATGATGAGACTCCTTTACAATCCTTATGTATCAGTCTGTGAAACTGGCAAGGATCTGAAAAAATGTGATATTAATCAAAGTATTCAGCACTTCAGTTAGATAATAACAACACCAAGAAATCTATCAGTATCACAAAATCAATAACTAACAACCATAAAATATGTACAAGAAACAATGTTAAGAAATCATACAGATTGGGGACATATTGATGTAACACATCTGGTAAATGCCACACATCTAGAATATGTATATGATTCTTATAGATTAGAATCAAACGTACAAAAGAGCAAATTTAAAGGATAATAAGATACTAATTCATAACACAAGAGGCTATAATTATAATATTGGAAATAATAACTATTAACAACTATTTAACTGTGTTAGAATTCTAAGACATCAGAAAGAAAAATTGCCAGATTTTAAAAAATTTGGCTATCATTCATAGAAGGAAATAGGAAGTAGGGAGCCAAACAACGAAGAAACAAATACAAGGAAGACAGAAGAAAGCCAAGGGAGGAAAGACAGGAAGAAGGAATGGGGTAAATTATTCACAGAGATGAAGGTAGCTTCTCAGAGATGTCATAAGCATTATATCACTATAAGTCCTAGGCACAGACCATTTTCAAAGTCAGTTTCTAGGTTTTATGTTGAAATCCAATTATTGTTTTTATAAAATTCTGCAAATTTGTTGTCAGACTATGGGTTTAGTGTTACCTTGAGGTTTCTGTGCATCCCAAATTTATTCTCTTCCTCTGAGAAGTGAGGGAAATAGAATAAAACAAATTCAAAAGTATATTTTCAGAAAAAAATGTATGTGTAAAATGACAAGGTAAGAAATTTCATTCCCTGGGGATTTAGCTCAGCAGCATAAACACGTGCCTGGCAAGTGTAAAGTCATGAGTTCTATCCTTGGTACCAAAGAAAGAAAGAAAGAAACTTCATTTCTTGCAGGAAAACCAAAGAATGAAATCAATTCAGTAGAAAAGTATTAGTTTCAAGTAAACCATGTCAACATTCAATTTAGGTTGTTTATCTCAGGTTCAAAATCTCAGAAGTGTTTGCCAGTAATCATCCTAAACTTGTAATTACACAGACTATGTAAAAGGAAGAAAAATGAAAAAAAAAACTGGTGAGCAGATTTCTGAGGAGAAATGAGTTCAAATATATAAACTTCAAAGTCACCAGTTCTTTGGGAATAGAATAAATGATGCCTGATCTTTGGAGAAGAAATAAAGTCAGGATATTGACATTCACATTTGACTAGGGACACACAATATCCACATAACTAACTGTGAGGCCAGTTTCCCATCAAGG
Source organism: Hydrochoerus hydrochaeris (assembly GCA_004027455.1). Classification (NCBI taxonomy): domain Eukaryota; kingdom Metazoa; phylum Chordata; class Mammalia; order Rodentia; family Hydrochaeridae; genus Hydrochoerus; species Hydrochoerus hydrochaeris. The sequence continues at coordinate 15,991 of PVLA01009348.1, read as the reverse complement.
ACAAGGTGCTGTTCTGCTGAGGAGTCTTATCATGGCCCCTTTCACATCCTTGTTTCGAAGACTGTAGATGAATGGGTTCAGCATGGGTGTCACCACAGTGTACATCACAGAAGTAACAGAGCTTTCTTGGGAGGAATGAGTCTCAGCAGAACTTAGGTAAACCCCAAGCCCTGTTCCATAGAACAAAAAGACCACACAGAGGTGAGACACACAGGTGGAAAATGCTTTAGACTTGCTTACAGTGGTGGACATCCTCACTAAGGTGACAACAATCTGAGAGTAAGAGAAGAGGATCCCGGTGACAGGAACCACAACAACCACTGCAGTTGAAACATACAAAAGAATGACATTGACAATAGTATCAGAGCTGGTCATCTTCAGAACTAAAGCCAATTCACAGAAGAAATGTGGAATTTCAGCATCTGTGGAGAAAGTGAGTTGTGTCAGAAGCAGGACATGAAGCAAGGAGACCAGGATTATGATAACCCAGAACATGAGAACCAGGAGGCCACAGAGCCGAGGGTTCATGATGATCATATATTTCAGGGGGTGACAGATGGCCATGAAGCGATCATAAGCCATCACCGTCAGGAGGAAATTATCCATTCCAGCCAATATCATAAAGAAATACATCTGAATGAAGCATTCCATGTGGGAGATTTCTTTGCACTGGACTTGAATGTTCACCAACATTTTGGGGACTGTGGTGGTGGTGAAACAGATGTCCACGAAGGACAGGTTGGAGAGGAAGAAGTACATGGGGGTGTGGAGGTGGGAGTCAGAGCTGACAGCCAGGATGATGAGCAGGTTGCCAAGCAAAGTGACCAAGTACATGGATAGAAACAGTCCAAAGAGAAAGGGCTGCAGCTCAGGATCTTTTGAGAGACCCAAGAGGAGAAACTGTGATACCCTTGTGTGGTTTTCTACCCCCATGTCACCAGCTTTTCTGCTTAGGTAGGTAGCAAAACTTAAGTTGAAAATATAGAGAATTGGCAGTTCAGGAAGTTATTGCTTCATGACATCATCTCTGTGTGGACATCCTATACTCTCAATGAGAGATTCTCATACAGTGGTTCACTGAGCAAAGTTTGTTACCTTTTTAAATTGCCATATAGCACATTTAAGTAATGATGATTCTTGTGGCTTCTTTGTTCAGATAATGTCTATCTGGTGAATTCTTCTGAGAATAGGAAAAACACATGGACTACATACATAACAGGAGAGAAGAAAATCATACCACCGTTAGGATCAAACATAAGGCACCTGTAAGTGTGTAAGTTCATGTGTTCTTGAGCTTGAGTGGGGAATGTGCTGTGTCATATAAACAGAGAAAAGAGACAAAATATATAATTGATGGGTTTGATTTAAATATTCACAAATGCTCTAACTGTACTGTCCTATAGAAATAAAAAGCCCAATTTATGTTTTGAAAATAGAATTGTATGGTAGGAAAGTGGTCAATAAGTATATATACCTAAGAATATCAGTTAATGGTAAAAAAAACTAATAAAGGAATAATTTATTCCAGTGAAGTGGATAAGAGATACTTCTCTAAAATAGAAATATTTTATCCAAGAGAGGAATAATAGTTGGTGTTAATCAAAGGAATTAGAATTAAAAAATATTTGATCAAATCCAATTGTAATTGCTCTGTTTAGCAGCCTAACTATAGAGATTGTTGGTAAACAAAAAACAACAGCAACTTTCTGACCCACCTCAAATCAAAAGAAAATGCTACTTGAAAACACTACAATATTTCTGTTTAATTTGCAATCATGCTCACATTGTTTCTTTCATCTTTGATGTTAAAAGAATTGGTAATATGAGAAAAGAAAATTAGACTTAGTGTTGAAATCAGAAATAATCAGATTGATGGTAAATATATTGCAGGTCTTAAGGAGAAATGAGAATACAGTACTATAGAACTATCAAGGACTATGTCAAACATTTCAAGAAAAACACTAGAGAATGTAGTAAGTAACAAAAAAGATGATACCTTGTGCATGACAAATCCTTGGTGAGCAGTTAATAAATTCATATATGGATGCAGAAAATCATAAAAGGAGTTAACAGTTTGTAGACTAGAGTGCAGAAGGTTTGGAATCTCTCAGAAAAAAATATATATTTTTTGGAGCTAGAGTAGAGATTCCAAAAAGTTAAAGAAAGAAACATTAAAAGGTTGCAAACCTCATCATTTAGAGGGAAACTTCAGGAGCCTCATTCTCTCCTCTTTTTCTTCTTCCTACATTAGCTTGAGTGGTACACAATGATTTCCTCAGATGGCTGACCCTGAAACTTTTTCACCTCCAAGATGTAAACCAAGGAAGATTACTTATGGTTTTTCTGAGGATGGATCAGAAAATTACAGGTGATCATCACAAGGCATATGTTTAAAGTTTCTACTGTCTCAAGAAACAAAACCCCAGAGTGTCATTAAACATGTTCTATTATCTTCCCTTTTTCAGAACAAAACAACACCCCAGAGTACAAAGAATAGAATGGAAAATTTTCAGTCAACTTCTACCCATGTATGAAACAATAGGGAGAATTTAACTTTCTGAAAGGAAAAGTTAAGATATTTTGTTGGTTTGTTGTATGCATAAGTCATAAGGTGCTCCCTAGGAAATAATTTAATTTCAGTAGCAACAAGTCAGGAATGATTCCTGGGTTACATGCTTCTCTTGAAGAAACACTGGAGAGTTTATAAACCATTTGATGTCTGAAATACTAGGGGTGAAAAGAAATCCTGAATTAATAATTTTCCTTATTTTTTTCAAATTAAATTTTAAAATTGCAAAAAGCAACATATGTGTTTAACTTGGATAACATAATATTTAAAAGTGCTACACAAGGAGAAGAAGATAGATACTAGCATGCATATTACACCATATTGTCATTATTTTTGTGGTGATAACCCTTAACACCACTAAGAATTTTTCAAGAATGTGATGTAACATCATTAATCATAGTTACATTCTGTTCAGTACAATTCTTATTTGCTTACCTACCTAGAATTTTATAGCCTGTAATAATTTTTTTTGTCTGCAGCACTGAGATCAAAGTTACCATTCTCTGGTAACCACTGTTATGCTTTATATTTCTGTTACATTATATTTAAAAATTTCACGAAGTCAAGAGATCACACAATATTCATTTTTCTGTTTCTGACTTATTTTATTCAATATAATGGTCTCCTCTTTAATGTAGGCTATTTAAGTACCAAGCTTTTCTTATTTATTTCATCATGTGTGTGTTCTATATTTTCTTTCATTATTATTAATACATGTTGCAGTTCAAGTATTTTGTATTTTAAAAACAAAACATAATAAAAATAATCATACAGAATTTCAAAGCAAAATAATAGGACACTAACACTGGTTAATGCATTGCATATTGCTATCTCCAAAATAGTTGTTTAGATTATAAGACACAGACATGAAAAAAAATGATCATTCAAACAATGAAAGCACAAACTTTCTGATGAATTGAGATTAGTAGTGTAGTTACCTACCATATATATGTATATGAATATATAGACAGATATATAATCTTTTCTCTTCTTTCTTCACCTATCTCAGTTGTTCTTTCCTTTTGAGCCCTTTCTTTCCTTTCCACTTCACAATATCTATTTTACACTTTGGATCTCATTTACTGTTTTGACTGTATAATTTTCATACATACATATATTGTACTGTGATTACACTCAACCATCTTATCTTCTCTTGTACTCTCCCCCTGGTCACACTCCCTTCCTGTCCCTTAATTGTCCCTCTTCTTGTTTCAGGTCAACATCCTTATCACAGTTAACACAACAACTCACAGTGCTTCTGATTTAACTGTAAATGACACTGTTTCATCTTGTATGTCCGAATAATACACCACTGTGTATAGACTATCCATATTAACAGATTTGAGAGAATACTCATGGTGATTTTGAGTTGCAATTTCAGGTTAATTAGATATGCTGAACAACTTTTCATATATCTAATGGTCATTTGTACATCTTTATTTATTTATTAAATTTACTGGTACATTTTATACATAACAATCATATTCCCCATAGGGAATTTGTAGCCACACATAATATTTTTTCGTTCTTCATTTTTTTCTCCTAAGCCCTCCTTTTTTAGTCCATCTTCTCCACCCATTTACAGAGCTTTGTTTCTATTCTATCCTGTTATTAAAATCACTTTTTCTTTTTTCCTTCCTTCCTTTCCCTCCTCTACCACTCTAGTTTTTTCTTTCTTTTTGAATAATTTGTTCCCAGTTCACAATACCTACTGTACTTTTGGGCCTTTATTTACTCTTTCAGTTTCCCACACCAGGGAGAAAATGGAATGTTTATATTTGTGAGTCTGATTTGTTTCACTTAAGAGTATGGTCTCAAACTGTATCTATTTACCTGGAAATGCTTCAAACATATCCTTCATTATGCCTTAATATTACTCCATTATATAAAAAAACCCCACATCTTCTTTATCACTTCTTTGGTTGAGGGGCATTTGGATTGCTTACACATTTTAACTATTACAAACTGTGCTTCTATAAACATGAGTGTACGTATATCACAGTGGTATGATGTTTTTAATTTATACAGGAGGATACCCAGCAGTCAGTTTTTATTTGAGAAAAGCCTATTTAGGTAATTTATCCATTGATAACTATTGTAAATGGAATTATTTTTTTGTTTTCAATTTCAGAGTATTTATGATTAGTTTATAGAAACACACTAATATGTGAATTTTTTATATGGTAACTTTAATTCATTTATCATTTGAGTTTTTAGTGACTTATTGAGGTTATCTACATAAAAGATCATATCATCTACACAGAAATACAATATAGCCTCAATCATTCTAATGTAGATGGATTTGATTTCTTTCTATTCTTAAATCTCTGGCTAGAACTTCTAGTACATAGAAGTGGTGGTAAGGCCAGTGATTTAACTCAGCAGCTCAAGTGCTTTCCAGCAGCTCAAGTGCAAGATTGTAAGTTCAATCTCTGGTACCAAAAACAACAACAACAACAACAAAAAATCCTAGTGATAGAAGTGATGGCAAGAGTGGGCATCCATGTCTTGCTTCAGATACTGGAGAAGACATTGTAGATTTCTACCAATAGAGAATGATGTAAGATATATTATATCATAAATCCCTTCTCTTGTGTTAGTATCCATTAATTCTATAACTTAGTTTTAGAAAAATGTTATTCCTAAAGGATGCTAAATTCAGACTTCTCTCTCTATTGAATTAATAACAAGATTTTGTCTTTCATTTTGTTAATATGGCATATTGTGTTTATTTTATTGCCATTCTCTCTTTTCTAACTACCTCCATCATTTTATTTATTATTTAAATATCACAATTTGTATACCAATATTGATACATAGTATGAATTAAAAGTCTAGTGCTGACATAAAAGCACATAGGCTCATGAAACACCTAAAAGGGCCCAACACAAAATTAGGCATTTACACTCAACTGATTTTACAATGTTGAAAAAACACAAAATGGAGCAAAGTAATATCCTTTAAAAGTTATTTTAGGAAAACAGACATTAACTTGCAAAAGAAGAAAACAAGAACAGCACAACACATAATATATTAGAATAAATACAACATATGAAAAATATAAAAGTAATATCTGGAAATGTATAGTAAGGAGGAATCATAGGGAAAATTCTCAATAACACTGATGTGGGAAAATATTTTTGGTTACAACCTCAAAAGAGTCAGTGAAAATATAAGTAAGATTATATCATACTGAAAATCTTGTAAATAATGAAGAAAATTCTCAAAAGAATGAAGAAAATGCTACAAAATTGGAGGTAATATTTGCATAAACTTGATCATCCTTTAATATCCTAGTTATATAAAGAACATAGATAGCCCATTTGAATGGTAATCTGCTGAAGAAATGGGCAATTAACCTGAATAGACATTTCTGAAATGACAACATTCAAATCTACAGTCACCTATATGAAAAATTGTTCAGCATGACTTACTAAACTGGTGATGCAAATCAAAATATCAATTAGATACCTTGTCATAACTGTTAAAACAGAAGGTATTTATACACAAGGCATATTGCTCAGGCATATAGGATTAAATAAGAATAGAAAAGATATAATCAACTTAGAGTAAATGGATGGAACTGAATTTTTTCAGGTTAACTCTAATAAAGATGTTGACTGGAAAGTAGAAGATGAAAGGACTGATAGCTAGGGGGAGAGTGGTGTAGAAGGAAGCAGGGAAGGTAGTTGTGATCAAAGCATGATGTAAGTTTGTGTGGAAATCATACAGTTTGAAACAATGAAGTTAAATAAAATAAGTAAGGTAAAGAAAGTTAAAGATGGCATGGTTTCTCTTATATAAGAAAATGAAAGTATAAATAATTTAAAGTAAAATATGGATGATGGAAATGAAGGATATAGAACTTATGCAGATGGAGAGGGGATCTAGTAATAGAAGGAGATGGGAAGTATAAAGGATTAAGATTCAGTATGTGTATTTCCCATCTCCCTATGATCATTGTGTCCACCACGTATGACAAATATGTAGGGTTGGTATCTGACTGTTGACTCTCTAGTATAAGTGCACATGGGAGGGCTGGTGAAACTGAAAACCAGTATCCAAAAGCATTGGCAAAGGCTGAAGATATTAAAAAATGGGAGCACTACATTCTTTCTCTTTTTATTCCATCCTGGAGACAAACTTATTTGATGGCTCTATCCACACCAAGATTGGGTACTTCTACTTCAGTTTTCTGACTTAGATATTAATAATCTACAGTTACATCTGTTGTCTACTAATCTATAAGGTGCTTCTTACTCAGATCAAGCTGACATCACAATTAACAATCACAATATGGAATCAAACTATGTGTCTGATACAAGATGAACTGGTGAGGAAAAAGTGGCACATCTACATAATGCAATACTAATCAGCTTTTAAACACAAAAATATCAAAGCCAGAGGTACACCATGAGGTGAGTAGCAGCTCACCAGGGCAGGTCTGGAAAAGTTTGGGACCATCAATACAAGAGGCTGGGTACCTGCCCAGCCCCTTAGGTCATTGGACTGGGTCCCAGAGGTTCTTCAGGCTTGAGTGGACTGTGCCCAGCAACCTTCATTCAACCAGGGGAGCCAAGCCCACTGGAGGGAGAGCCAAGCCAGCACTGCACAGGTAGGGAAAGCTTTGGAAAATTGCTGGAAACACAGAAATATAGGAAAATGACAAAACGAAAGACCAAAATGCAATCTCAAAATTCCAGCCCATGAAAATGCAATCTTAAACCTCCAGCCCAAGAAAACCTAGGAGCCATGTACATAGAATAAAATACTACACATACACCTGAAATACATGAAATGATATCAACTGAAATAAAAAAGCAAGTACAGGAAGCTATGAGGGAATTCAAATCAGAAATATTCTCCCAGGTAAAAGAAGAAATGATAAAAGCAGTGAAAGAAATACTGAATGCATCCAACGAAGACACAGCTAAAAAATTAGAGGAACAAAGCAAAATGATAGAATCCCTGAAGGAACAGTTTAAGAGACAAACAGAATGCATTAAGCAAATTCAAAGAGATATACAGGAAAACAAAAACTAATGAAAGTTGCAAAAACTGCCTCAATGAAAGTGAAAATTGAATCTCAGACTTTGAAGATAAGAATGCAGCTAGTGAACAGGAAAGGAAAGATCTTCTAACAATAACAAGAAATCAGGAAATAACAATTCAACAGCTGCAAGATGATGCAAAGAAAAACAGTATAAGATATAAGGGATAAAAGAAAAAGAAGGAGACAACACAAATGATATCAATAGGCTATTTACAGAAGTAATAGCTGAAAACCTCCCAAACATGAGTATGAAAACTGACATACAGATTAGTGAAGCATATAGAACACCAAATAGCCATAACCAAAACAAAACTACACCCGGATTTATAATAACCACCATCCCAGAAATCCAACATAAGAACAGAATATTAAAAGCTATTAGAGGGAAAGACAGGTCACCTACAAAGGAAAACCTATCAGAATCACAGCAGACTTCTCATCACAAACAATAAAGTCAAGAAGAGCATGGAGTGAAGTTTTTCAGATCCTTAAAGAAAACAATTTCCAACTCAGACTGATGTACCCTGCAAAACTGTCCTTCAAAATGGATGGAGAAATAAGATACTTCCATGACAAAGAACAGCTGAAGAACTTCATGATCACCAAACCAAACCTACAAAGAATATTGAAAGATATTCTAGATACACATAGAAAAAAAAAACCACTAAGCAAGACAGACAATTAAACAGAATGGAAAGCTAAGATATAACTTCAGAAAGATAACATGTCAAAAATAAAATAATATATAAAGTTATTAAAATTAATGTAAATGGCCTCAATTCACCAAATAAAAGACACAGACAGGCAGAATGGATCAAGAAACAACATCCAACCATATGCTATCTACAAGAAACCCATCTAACCCAAAAGGAAACTCATAGACTGAAAGTCAAAGGAAGGAAAACAGTACTCTATGCAACAAGAGCTCAAAAAAAAAAAAAAAGTAGGGGTAGCTATTCTTTTTGCAGACCATGTGAACTTCAAACCAAGAATGGTCCAAAGAGATAAAGAAGGTCAGTACATACTACTTAGGGGAAAACTGCAAGAGGAAGAGATAACAATATTAAATATATATACAACAAACTCCAGAGAACCCAACTACACAAAGCAAGTATGAACAGAAATAAAAAATCAAATAGACAATAACACAATTATAACAGGGGACCTTAACATAACATTGACACAAAGGGATAGATTAACTAGACAGAAAATCAGCAAAAAAATAACAGAACTGAATCATACCTGTGAACAAATGGATTTGATAGAAATATACAGTGTTCCATCCAACAACATCAGGATATACATTGTTCTTACCAGTACATGGAACATTCTCTAAAACAGACCATATGCTAACCAACAGAACATATTTAAGTAAATGCAAAAAATCGAAATTATCCCATGTATGTTATTGGATCATAGTGCAATGAAACTGGAAATTAATGATAAAAGTAATTGTAAAAACCACACAAACACAAGGAAATTAAATAATACACTCTAGAGCAATCAGTGGGTCACAGAGGAAATTAAAGAAGAAATTAAACAATATCTACAAGCAAACAAAAATAGAAATACAACTTACCAGAACCTAATGGGATGCAAGGAAAGTGATCCTCAGAAGAAAATGTGTTGCACTGAGTTCCCACATTAGGAAAACAGAATAAACACAAATAAGCAACCTGATATAACACCTGAAACATCTAGAAAAAGAAGAGCAAGCCAAGCCCAAAGCCAAAAGAAGGGAGGAAATTATAAAGATCAGAGCAGAAATTAATGAAATAGAGACTAAGAAAACAATTGAAAGAATCAATGAATCAAAGAGTTGGTTCTTTCAAAGAATAAATAAAATTGACAAGCCCTTAGTGAACCTAATTAAAAAAAGTAAAGAAAAGACTCAAATTCATGCACTACAGAATGAAAAAGAAGTTACTACCGATGCTGTGGAAATACAGAAGATCATCAACAACTGTTTCAAAAACCTCTATTCTCATGGGTTCAATAACACAGAAGAAATGGACAGATTCCTAAAAACATATGAATTGCCAAAGCTGGATCAAGAAGATGTAAAACTGCTGAGTAACCCAATTTGTATTAATGAAACTGAAAATGTAATCAAATCCCTACCAACAAAGAACAGCCCAGGACCAGACAAATTCACTGCGGAATTCTAAAGAAATACAAATAAGACTTAATGCTGACACTCCTCAAGCTCTTCAATGTAACTGAAAGAGAAGCAATTCTCCCTAAATCATTCCTGGAAGCAAATATCACTCTAGTATCAAAACCTGAGAAAGACACAACTAAAAAAGAGAACTACAGGCCAATCCCCCTAATGAACATAGATGCAAAAATTCTCAATAAAATATTGGCAAACAGGATGCAGCAAATCATCAAGAAGATTATACACCATGAGCAAGTGGGATTCATCCCAGGCATGCAGGGATGGTTCAAAATACATAAATCAATAAATGTAATCCACCATATCAATAGAGCCAAAAGTAAAAATCACATGATCATTTCTATAGATGCATAAAAAGCTTTTGATAAGATCCAGCACCCATTCATTATAAGAACCTTATAGAGAACTGAAATAGATGGTCTTTACCTCAATATGATAAAGGCCACCTATGACAAACCAACAGCCAGTGTCATATTAAATGGCCAAAAACTGAAAGCCTTTACCTTAAAATCAGGCACAAAACAATTATGTCCCTTATCACCCACCACTCCTATTCAGTATAGTACTGGAAATACTAGACAGAGCAATTAGACAAGAGAGAGAAATAAAAGGAGTAAAGATAAGAAAGAGGAAGTTAAATTTATCATTATTTGCAGGTGACATGACACTCTACATAGAAGACCCCCAAACCTCCATTCTAGATATAATAAATAAATTCAGCAATGTATCTGGATACAAACTCAATACTGAAAAATTAATAGAATTCTTATACACTAACAACAAAATCACTGAGAGAGAAATAAGAGAAGCCATACCCTTCACACTAGCATCCAAAAAAATGAAATACCTAGAAATTAATCTAACAAAAGATGTGAAAGAGTTGTACAGGGAAAATTATACCCTGAAAAAATAAATTGAAGAGGACCTCAGAAAATGGAAAGACATCCCTTTTTCATGGATAGGAAGAATAAATATTGTAAAAATGGCCATTCTCCCAAAATTGTTATACACATTCAATGCAATCCCAAAGAAAATATTGCTAACATACCTCGTAGATCTAGAGAAATCACTCCTAAAATTCATCTGGAACCAGAAGAGACCTAGAATAGAATAGAAGGCAATTCTAAGCAGCAAAGCCAAGGCAGGAGGCATCACAATCCCTGACTTGAAGTTATACTACAAAGCTACCATAATAAAATCAACATGGTATTGGAACAAAAACAGAGCTGAAGATCAATGGAATAGACTAGAAGATACAACTACAAACACACTCAACCACCTTATCTTTGATAAAGGGGCCAAGTATGTTCACTGGAAGAATGACAGTCTCTGTAATAAATGGTGCCAGAAAAACTGGTTATCCATATGCCAAAAAATAGTATTAGCCTCATGCCTATCACCATGTTATAAACTAAAATCCAAATGGATCAAATATCTAAATATTACAACAGCAACACTAAATCTGTCAGAAGACAAAGTAGGTAAAAATCTTGAAGACATAGGGGTAGGTAGAGAATTCATGAACAAAAACCAAACTGTACGGGAAATACTTCCCAGAATCAATAACTGGGATCACATCTTATTAAAGTGTTTCTGCATGTCCAAAGAAATCTCCAGCAGGGTGAACAGAAAACCTACAAACTGGGAAGAAAATCTTAGTGCACTGTCCCTCAGACAAAGGAGTTCTGTCTAGAACTTATAAAGAATAAAAAAAATCAGACCCCCGAAATTCAAAGACCCAATCCAAAAGTGGCATCCGAGATGAACACATGTTCTAAGATGAAGGAATATGCACGACAAATAAATACATGAAAAAGTGTTCATCACCATTGGTCATTAGAGAAATGCAAATTAAAACCACACTGAGATTCCATCTCACTCCAGAAAGAATGGCCAGGATCAACAAAACTACCAACAAGAAATGCTGGAGAGGCTGTGGGGAAAAAGGAACTCTTCTGCACTGTCGATGGGAGTGTAGACTGGAGCAACCACTGTGGAGGTCAATCTGGAGATTCCTCAAAAAGCTGGGGTTGGAGGTCCCATTTGACCCAGCTATTCCACTCTTAGGCATATTCCCAAGAAATCTGAAAACAGCTTACCACAGTGATATATGTGCACTCATGTTTATAGAGGCACAATTTGTAATAGCTAAATCTTGGAAACAACCTAAGTGCTCATCAACCAAGGAATGGACAAAAAAATTGTGGTACTATTATACAATGGAATACCACTCAGCTATAAACAATGATCACATTGAGATATTTATAAATAAATGGGTGCAACTTGAATCCATACTCATAAGTGAAATAAATCTAACTCAAAGTATAAGTACTATACAGTCTCCCTAGTGTAAGAAATGGTAAGAGTACAGAAGATTTTATGGAAGTCATGGTTCACCATTATACTGCTTTGATGTCTTATGTCTTCATTCATTGGTTTGAATGGTTTTATTCTGTTCTGTTTGAACTTAAAATATGTGATCATATGAAGAGTTACTTTGAAGACAAGACAGTGTGTCAGCCATTGTTGATTTAATATTGTCTTGCTCTGAAGTCCTACCATGCTCTTGTTTTTCTATTATCATTGGTTGTATCATGCTGTATCTTATTGGATTTTAATATGTTTGATAGTAAAAACAAATTTTTTATGGAAAATGAGATAATATAGCAGCCATTTTTCATCATCGGTTATTTGGTTCAGAATTCCTTGCAATACTTTCATTCTCTTGAGTGGTTTTATTCTATTTTGTTATGTTTGACATTATTGCATGTAAAGCTAAGCTCAATTATTTCAAAGTAAGAGACATTTTGTTAGCTACTGGTAATATCCAATTGTCTTGTTGTGAAGTGCTGTGTTGCTTACATTATTCTGTTCTGATCTGCTTAGATCTTTCCTCTTTTGTTTTATTCTCTTTAAAATAAAAAAAAATAGAAAGAAGAAACTCCTGGCATTAGCTATCATGTGGATAGATGTGGAAAACCTTGCCTTAAAAGAAATAATCAGGCATAAATAAATAATATTGCATTAAATTACTTAAATGTGAATGCTTCAGAGTTTAACTTTGAACAAAATGTAACTACCAACTGTGAGGGGGGATGTTAGGTGGCCATTGGTGTAAAGATATTCATTTAAGTTAAATAACAGAAATAACTAAATGATATCTCTTTATATCATGAGTATAGTAAAATAAATTGTATACTTGAAAATAGAGTGATTTTATACAGAAACAGGACAATATGTTCAATTTATGCATCATATAATGGGTAAATACATCCAAAATGTATATAAGTCTGAAATAAAAATATGTGGTAGATAATAAGAAAATAAAAGATGTGAAGAGATTTATTAATAGAAGATACATTAATTGTCATAAGGCATGTAAGAAGACATTTACTTAATCCTATGGAAAATGAAAATATAAATACAGTTATAACAGCTGATATGCAACCCCATGAAATGAAATGATAATATTATGTCATCTGCAAGAAAACAGAGATCCAGAGGCCATCATGCTGCATGATATGAGACTGATTCAGGCAAATGGCACATGATTTCCTTACTTAACGATTCTAAAAAAAAAGTGACAAGAAAGTAAAATAGGAACTATGGGACAAAAGGAAATAAGTAAGAGGGAGAACATATGTTATGAACAAATTATTCAATACACACTGAAACCCCCACCCCAAATGTGAAACTAGGCCACAAGGAAGGACATGGACAATGATGAAGGAAATGAAAATGATGAAAGTGTGTTATTTGTTGGTACAAATCTGCCAACAGGAAACACCAACAAACAAGAGTAAATTAAAGTGCAATGATGTATAATTCTTTATAGAAAAGGATGTTTAATTCTTTTATGTTTTATGTAAAGTAAAGCAACAGCAAATGCTGAGAATATCAATAGTTAATACACCATGTATCATTATTTTCAAAGTATTTAGTAGACAAGACTTATACAGAAAAATATGCTGACAGACAAGAAGCAAACAATGTCATAACACTTTGTTTTCTGTGAACTAAGAGAAACTAGTAACATAAAATATTGCATATCTATCTATTATCTATCTATCTATCTATCATCTATATCAACCATGGAATAGGTAATTTAGGGAATTACTTGAAATTCCATCTATTTCCTATGTTTTACACACACAAACACACGTGTGTGTGTGTGTGAGTGTGCATTTGTGTGTGTGTATGTCTCATATGAGAAAATCATTGTAATATCTGAACTTTTGTGCCTGACTTACTTCACTTAACTTTATGCTCTTAAATTATATCAATATCCTTATGAACACCTTGCATTTACCTTTCTTCATGCAGAGAAATATTCTACTGGATAAATATTATATTTTCTTTATCACTACACCTATTGGTGGTCATATATGCTGTTTCCAAGATCTACCTATTATAACATGCTACTATAAATTTAGTATGCATCTGTCTTGTACCATGATGATTTTAACCCTTTTGAAAAGATACCTAGAAGAGGGATACCTGGGTCAAAAAGAATTTTTGTTTTTACTTTTTAAAGAATTTCTTATTGCTTTTTAAAAGAGGAAAATTATATAACTAACCTGGATATGATAACGTGACAAAGTATGGTGGATATAGAATATATCATCCACTTTAAAAACTGGTAATTTGTAAAAAAAAAAGAATCATGCAATTTCCATGTGATTACAGCAGCAGGCCTTCTCCCAGGTAGATTTCCAAGATGAAAAATTCTTGCTCAAACAAGAAATATACATAAAAATCCATAGCATCAGTATTTTCAATAGCTAAAATATATGAAATATTTTAATTCATATCGATGCATGAAAACATACAGTGTGTATGCAGATATGATAGAATATAATTGTCAGAAAAGAAACTAAAAGTCAAAAATAAAAAAGGAAATGAGAAATTGAGGAAAGAAAGGAAGGAAAGAAGTATTGAGAAAAGAAAACAAAAGAAAAAATGGAAGAAAAGAATAAAGGATTAAAAAAGGAGGTGTAGAAAAGTGTTTGAATGAAGAAAGTAAAGAAAAAAGAAGACCCCAGAAAATACAGCCACATTTCAGATTTGCTCTTGGAATGGTATCACTATCATCAAATGAGTAAACTCCCTTAATTTTCATATGAAAATCCAATCATTGTTTTTACAAAACAATATACCAATTTTTGAAGGGTGAAATCTAAGTCAGTTCACTTACAAGGGTAATAATCCATCTTAATGTCAGTCTCCTCTTTTGAGAAATGAGATAAATTAGAGAAAATATCTCAGAGATTTTCAGGGTTAAA
Organism: Hydrochoerus hydrochaeris; assembly: GCA_004027455.1. NCBI lineage: Eukaryota > Metazoa > Chordata > Mammalia > Rodentia > Hydrochaeridae > Hydrochoerus > Hydrochoerus hydrochaeris. The sequence goes on along the minus strand of PVLA01009348.1, from coordinate 911 downwards.
TGAGGCCAATAAAAATACCTTATATGATGAGAAATTTAACTTGACTACTTAGCTATTTTCACTGCATTTCTTCCAAGTAACACAAGAACAAAATCATATTAAGGTGAAGAACATTAATATTGAGGTGTCACAAAATAATTTTATGTAATTGGATATAGTCTGATACTTTGATAAATCTATATTATATATATTTTGTAATGATCAAAACAGGATGTGTAACATATGCAGCATCTAAATATTTATCATTCCTTTTGGTCAGAATATTTAAGATTATTAAAGAGATAAAGTGGGCGAACATCAAGGCAACACTGACTATGTTAGGCACATTAAAATGAAATTAGAAACATCACAAATACATCTAAGTAAACAGATCAAAGATGAAATGTTAAGAAACATGAGAAAGGAAGAAATAATCTTAAAAATTAATGAGAAAGCTGTCATGGAGAAATAAAAGTAAAATCACATACACAAATGGCATTCGTAAGTGTTCATAAAGGCAAAATGACACATACATTTTGGAGAAGAGATTTGCATTTTTAAATACACACAAAATTCTCTTAAGTTTTAAGGCCAGTGGTCCATCAAGGAAAAGAGATTGTTCTGCTGAGGAATCTGCCCAGGGACCCCTTCACATCCTTGTTCCTCAGACTGTAGATGAAGGGGTTCAGCATGGGGGTCACCACAGTGTACATTACAGAGGCGATCATGCTCGCCTGAGAAGAATGAGTGAATGTAAAGCTAAGGTATTCTGCAAGGCTTGTCCCATAGTACAAATACACCATACACAAGTGAGATCCACATGTGGAAAATGCCTTAGACTTGCTTTCAGAAGAAGACATCCTCATTAAAGAGGCGACGATCTTAGAGTAAGAGAAGAGGATCCCAGTGACAGGAAACACACCCAGCAGGGC
>PVLA01009347.1:43676-76600 GCA_004027455.1 Hydrochoerus hydrochaeris | reverse complement strand
AAAGTCTATTCACAGAAATAATTAAGGAAAACTTCCCAAACATAGGTAACGGAAGTGAAGTTCAGATAAATGAGGCATACAGAACTCCAGCCAGCTACAACCAAAACAGATCTACACCCAGACATATAATAATCAGGATCCCAGAAATCCATCACAAGAACAGAATATTAAAAGCAGTCAGAGAAAAGAAACAGATTACCTATAAAGGAAAACTCATCAAAATCACAGCAGACTTCTCGATGCAAACCATCAAATCAAGAAGAGCTTGGAGTAAAATATTCCAAGCCCTGAAAGAAAATAACCTCCAACCCAGATTGATGTACCCTGCAAAACTGTCTCTCAAAATTAATGGAGAGACAAGATATTTCCATGACAAGGAGGAACTGGGGGAGTTTGTGACCACCAATCCAACCCTGCAAAGAATATTGAAAGGCATTCTAGAGAGAGAGAAGAAAATCATCAGGGTTCCAGGAACAATGGCAGAAAGGCCTCAATGAAAGGGGCAGACAGTGGAATGAAGGAGAAAAGTAAACAAACAACAATGACAGAAAAATAGCGTAAGACAGAGAAGATTGGTTATATGGCTGTCTTATCTTGACTGATTTTATTTGAATCTGGTATGCTTGAGAGTATCAAGTCTGACAGTAGAGGCAACTACTCTGAAGATGACAAGATTCAATAAGATACCCTTTCTGGTTTGATTATTAACTGCCTTTGAAGTCCTACAATGTCTCCAACATTTAGATTTTATTAATAGTGTAATGCAATGCTAAGTGTAATTATACTATGTTTGACAATATAGACAATTTTATTGAAAAAAACAAGAGACATCATAGTAACTACCGTAGATCATCTAGTATTGTGGGTTTTTTTTTTAATTTTTATTTAAAGAGAAAACAAAAGCATGTAAAGGGTAGAGATATTACAGAATTTCAAAAAAAAAGATAAACAATAAGAAATCACTAGTTGATAAATTACATATTGTCCTCTTAGTTGTTCAAGTTACAAAATTAAAGCATACAAAGTAGATGGTCAAACAGTGAGAGTGTAAACAGCTACACATGCATGAATCTCTACATGTATTTCTATCCTTTCTGTATTAGAGGGAAAAACAAAACTTAGTAAGACAAAACAAAACAAATTCCTATAAAAACATGAAACCAAAAAGTCATAAAACTACAATACAAGGTGATCTACAATGATTGCTGTATTGGTTCTTATTATCTTTAATAGAATTGCCTATATCATCAGGCATAAATGAATATAGCAGTATAATTGAATATAGCAGTACATAACAATATTAGTAAAAAAAAAAAACATTGTAGACAATGTAAAACTTCAGAGGCAGGTAACAATCAAACCAGAGTGGATATTCTAGTGAATCTTGTCATCTTAAGTACAGTTGCCTATACTCTCAGACTCGATACTACCAATCATAACAGCTTTGAATAAAATCTATCAATACAAAACAGTGATCCAACAAACCAGATTTGATTACAATCAGTCAAGGTAAAACAGTGTAGGTGTTACAGAGCTTTAGATTGACTTAGTAGGAAATTAAGGATGATTACCATACTATATCCTGTTATTTTCGGGATTACTGTTTGTACCCTCAGATCTAGTACAGGTAGAATGACTGGAACAGAATATAATACATCTAAGCATAGTAGTGTGAGTAATGTGGGTTTTTAAATCCTGGTGCACTATTAATAATATAGTGTATCAAGGCCATCTATGTTAGAGATTCTAGCCATCCTTCTCTGCCTCATTTCTGCTATGCTATTTTTCTGCCTGTTTGTCTACTTTTCTCCTTCATTCTACTGCCTGCCCCACTCATTGAGGCCTTTCTGCCACTGTTCCTAAAAACCTGGTATTTTTTTTCTCTCTCTCTAGAATGTCCTTCAGTATTCTCTGTAGGGTTGGATTGGTGGTCACAAACTCACCCAGTTCCTCTTTGTCATGGAAGCATCTTGTTTCTCCATTAATTTCTAGTGACAGTTTTGCAGGGTACATCAATCTGGGCTGGAGATTATTTTTTTTCAGGGCTTGGAATATTTCGCTACAAACTCTTCTTGATCTGATGGTCTGTGTGGAGAAGTCAGCCGTGATCCTGATGGGCTTACCTTTATAGGTAATCTGTTTCTTTTCTCTGATGGCTTTTAATATTCTGTTTTTATATTGAATTTCTGGTATCTTGATTATTATATGTCTGGGTGTAGATCTGTTTTGGTTGTAGGTGGCTGGAGTTCTGTATGCCTCACATAACCAAATGTCATTTTATTTTCCCATGCTTGGGAAGTTTTCTTTAATTATTTCAGTGAATAGCCTTTGTAATTCGCCTGTATGTATTCCTGCTTCTTCATTCACATTTCTTATTCTTAAATTGTAGATTCTTTTATCATCTTCTAGCCTTTGTATTATTACTGTCTATTTCCTTGTTATTTTTAAGAGATCTTTCCTTTCATGATCACACATTGCAAACTTGTCTTCAAGTTTTGATAGTCTATCCTTAGTTTCTTTTAAGGCATTTTGCCAGCTTTCAATGGAGTTTTTAATTTCCTGGTAGTCTCTTTGAATCTTCTTCACATATTATATATTTTCTTTATAATCTTTATTGAATGTTTCTCTCCTTTTTTTGTGTTCCTCCCTTCTACCATCTGTATCTTCCTGAGAGATGTTCCCTGAGAGCATTTCTTTTATTACTCTACTCATATCTTGCTTTACCTGATTTAATATTTCAGTTTTGAGCTCGTCTATAAGGTCCTGAAGATATCTCTTCATGTCCATTGAAGCTATGCCTGCTGTTGTGTGTTTGCTGCCCTCAGTCTCCCTTATTTTTCCCTCTCCTGGATCAGGGCTCTCAGGGTTCTGGGCTGGGGGCCTCTTCCTGCCTCTCTCTCCTGTCATGGTCCAGGCTTCCTCCACTCAGGTCACATTGCAGGTCCCAGCCCCTGTTGGCCATGCCTCCTCCGAAGCACACTGGTGAGGGACCTTTGCCCTCTCCTGACTGCTCTTATCACTGAGGTGCAAGCAGCGGCTGCCTAAGCCTGCCCCTCCCCACCAGGCCAACCAAACTGCAGAGGCCTTCCCCCGGTTAGCGCTTGCTAGGTGCAAGGAATTGATTTGGGATGGCTCACTGGGTCCCGTCCAGGGGTGCAGCCCAGTCAAGCAAATCCCACAAATCTGCCTTGGGGAGGGAAGAACCAATTGAAGTCACTGTTGCTCCCAGTTCAGACTCCTCCTGCCAGATTCCAACATGTCTCCCATTTGATTGCACCCTTCCTGTGGGAGGGGGTGTCCCAATCCCAGCACTGATGGTGGATAAATGAAAGTCCCTTTGCTGGCTCCATTCTCTGTCGGGCTCACCAATCCCTAACTTCAGCGCTGCTCTGCTTCCCGTGAGTGATGGTGGGAATGAGTTTGGGCGGCTCTGCCAGTTGTGGTGGGTTCAGGCTGGTGCAAATTCAGTCTGCTGCAAAATTGGCAGGTTGCAGCAAAAACACTGTGTCCCATAATTTTTAGCTGTTCCAGTTGTAGCCCCAACATATTTGATGAGCTTTTTTGTGTTTTAATTTCTTCCTGTGTCAAGAGGATCCATCTCCCTCTATCTGGGTCTCTCCAGGGTGTTTTATTCTGGCGTATGAGTTGTTTCTCCCGGGAGGCTCTGTATTTTGTTGCTCACTGATTGGCCATCTTGTCTTCTTCTCCCAGTATTGTGGTTTTATATGTCCTTTTCATTTTGTGTTTCTCTAGGAATTTGTATTGTTGACTTGTTTTGATTTGTTTCTCCCTCTAATACAGAAAAGCTAGGTATACATGTAGAGACTTATACGTGTGTAGAACTTCTAAGTAGTTTATGAGAATGGATTATAGTTATTGTAAACAAAAAAAGAGAGGAAAAGAAAGTATTCTAAAGGATATAACTGCATGTATGTTTGAGTGTGTGGGATTGATAACCATGTTGCTAAGTTTTTGTTGGAGAGATGAACAAAACTGGTTGCAGTCTCACTGTTTGGATATCCACATTGTAGGTTTTACTTTTGTAACTTGAACAACTACTTCTGAGAGGAAAATATGTAATTATCAACTAGTGATTTCTTACTGGTTACTATTTTTGTTGTTTTGTTTTGTTCTTGAAATTTTGTATTATTTCTACCCTCTTTCTGTTTCAGATTTTTTTCTTTAAATAAAAAAGAGAAAAAACCCAAATATTAATACAGAAACACTTAATATGATGGAAGACAAGTAAAACTCTTGAAGACATAGGCACAGCCAAGGGCCGTCTGAACAGAATACCAGTTGCACAAGAGTTAACACCAAAATCAACAAGTGGGATATCAAATTAAAAAGCTTCTATACAGCAAAGGAAATAACCAACAGAATGAAGAGACAACCTTAAGAAAGGAAAAAATGTTGCCAGCCATTCCTTGGGCAGAGGGCTAATATCTAGAATAAAGAACTCAAATGTCAGACTCCCCCCAAATAAAATACCCAATGAAAACTAGGCATCTAAAATGAACAGATACTCTCAGAAGAAATAGAAATGGTCAATAGGTACATGAAAAAATCTCTGGCCATTAGAGAAATGCAAATTAAAAGAAAACTGAGATTTCACCTTATTTCAGAAAAATGGTTATAGCAAGAAATCAGATGAGAACAAATGCTGGTGAGGCTGTTGGGAAAAAGGAATCTTTCTTGTATTATTGGAGGGAATGTAAAGTAGTATAATCATTATGGAAATCAGTGTGAAGGTTCCTCAAAAAACTAAAAAACAGAAATTCCATTTGACCCATTTAGTAGGGGATTACCCTACTAAATGTCTTCCCAAAAAAGTAAGACTTCGTACTACAGTGATACATGCATACCTATGTTTGTAGCAGCACAAGTCACGATAGCCAAGTCTTGGAAATGGACTTTGTGTCCATCAATCAATAAATGGATGAAGAAGATGTGGTATTTACTTACAAGGAGTAGTACTAATCTTAAGTCATTAGTATCAAAAGGAATTCACATTGAAATCATAATGTTAAATGAAATAAATCAGACACATGAGCTTAAATATGGCATGATTTCTCTTATATTAGACATACAAAACATAAAGAGCAAAATAAAAGATATATAATAGGAAAAAAGAAAGAGATGAAGGGAGGGGAGAAAAAGGGTAGGGAAAGAAAAATGTAGCCAAGAGGGAGGAGAAAGAGAAGTAAAAAAATTAATATGTTTTATGTACATGTACCAACTCCAACTTCCCACGATGAATGTAATCATTATTTACTGTAAATATGTTTTTAAAAATCCCCAAAGAAAGAAACAGTTCATAGTCTCACCTTGTGACAATAAGAATGTGGTCCAGCAGAGGGTGCAAGAGAAAGTGTTTTGGAGGCTGACTTGGAAGGTCTCTGCTACGCTGGACAGGCCTTCCTGTGACAGTTGCCTCTTGTTTTGTAATGTGGTGTGATTACATTATACACTGCTTGCATTGAAAGTGCAGTTTGAGGGTGGGTGCATAAGGACCCCAACTTCTTATATTCTTGTATTATTCAAAATTTATAGCAGCCACACACTATTTTGCATTAAAAATTAATCAGAAATGCAAACGTGTTTAAAAATAAGAAACATGTTTACCAATGTGCTTTGGCTGGAAATAGTGATGCTGTATAATTGATTTCTGAATGTGGTTTTGAATAGTCCCAAGGTATTTGGCTTCAAGCGTAAATTGCTTCTGCAAGTGGATTCAGATGACTTTTTTGTTGGTTTGCTTTGTTCATGTTTTTATTAATAGTCTATAAGTTTTCTGTATTTTGGAATAGCTTCATTTGTTTCTTCCATTTACCTGATTTTTCTTGGGACATTTATTTTTACTCAGATGTGGCTTAATCTTTCTAATTTCAAATTCTTGTGATATGGGAAAAGTCCAGCTTAGTATTTCGTATGAGGTCCATAGTGTCTTGTCTATACACGGTTGACATTCTAGTAATTGACTTGCCCTATGAGATGGGGTGTGCTCAGAGTCACCTGTGTGCCACTAAGCATGCACTAAGCAGTTCTGTCAAGCCCTAAGTGCCTGTCAGATGGAGTCAATAAAGAGTGGGATCTGAAAGGTAGTGTAGAAACCCACAACTCTAGACCTTGTGCCATTTTGTTAAAGGAAGTAAAAATCTCACTTAGAAAAAGAAGGAAAGTATGCACAACTATGTTAGGTTGACTCTTACATCTAGAATGCTAGTTAGTTCAGTGTTTTTTTTATTTTAAAGAGAATAAAACAAAACTAAACAGAACAAAGCAAATCAGAACAGCACAATTCAAGCAACACAGGACTTCAAAATAAGACAACAGGAAATCAACAGCAGCTACCATAGTGTCTCTTGTTTTCTTTGAAATAGTTGTCTATACCTTTACACACAATAAAATCAAACAAAATAATATAGAATAAAACCAATCAAAACAAAAGAATGAAAACATTATGGAGCTTCAAAAAAAGATAATAGGAAATCAACGTTGGCTACCATAATGCTTTGTTTTCTTCAAAACAGCCATACATACTATCACATATAATAAAATCAAAACACAACAGAATGAAACCAATCAAAACAAAAGAATAAAAGCATTGCAGGACTTCAAAACAAGATGATGGGGAATCAACAGTGGCTACCATAATGTCTCATTGTCTTCATTACAGCTGTTCATACCATCACACATAACAAAATCAAACAAAACAAAATGGAGTAAAACCAATTAAAAGAATGAAAGCATTATAGGACTTTAAGATAATAGGAAACCAACAATGGTGACCATAATACATCATATTATCTTCAAAATAGCTATCCATACCATCAGACACAGTAAAATCTAACAGAACAAGACAGAACAAAACCAAACCTAACAAAATTATAAAAACTATACAAGAGTTCAAGACAAGACAATAAGAAACTAACAGTGGTTACCACCTTTCCCTCCTAGGTGTTTCTTCCCCTATCACTTTCATAGTATCTGTTGTGCTTTTTGGAACCTACTAATTCCTTCTGTTTTTTATGCTAATGTTCACCTACATTTCACCCATGTACATGATCTTCAGTTGCATCCATTTACCTACAAAATTATCCTACTTTATAGCTGGGTAGCTTTCCATTGTATGAAAATATCGTATCTTTCTTATCCATTTTGTGGTTGATGGGCAAACTACCCTTGCTTTTTTTTGATCTCTTTTTGCATGGAACAATTGTTTTCTTTCCTTTGATTTTTCAGCCTATGAATTTCCTTTCAAGTTAAACACATTTCTTATATACAGTATATAGGGATCTTGTTTCTCGATCCACTCTCCCTTTGTTTCTTTTTATTGGTGAGTTGAGACCATCTACATTAATGGTTACGACCAGCATACATTGGTTCGTCTCTGCCATGAGATCCTCCTGCTGTTAGCTCTACACTTTTCCCATTCGTTCAATTGCCTGTGCTGTTTGGTGATCCTCCTCTGCTGCTGTTTCTAAAATCAAGGTTATCTTATTTCTCCAACAATTTTGAAAGATAGTTTTTCAGGTACATCAATTGAGTCGGAAATTGTTTTCTTTCAGGATTTGAAATGCTTGTCAACACAAACCATCATGTCAAGAAGTGTTTGGAGTGAAATGCCCACCAAGAGAATCAGACAAACACACCCCTGTGTGCCTGCCACCATTGCGGGAGTCCCAGTGTAGACACACAGGTTCAGAGAAGTAGTCCCACCACCATGCACCCCTGGCCATTGGGGAATCCAGGTTCCCAGGAGGTAGCAGGGTGTGGGGCGGGCTTTTCCAGACCCTTACAGATACACTGAGGCTTCCCCAATGGCAGGGGTGCATGGTGGTGGGACTACTTCTCTGAACCTTTGTGTCTACACTGGGACTCCCACAATGGTGGCAGGCACACAGGGGTGTGTTTGTCTGATTCTCTTGGTGGACATTGGCTGCCCGAAGGAAACAAGGGTCTCCAATGGTTGCCTGCAGATGAATGAGACCACCTGGCTGTGTGTCCCTGCTCATGTTTTCTGTCCACAGGTAACAAACCTTCCAGTAGTAGTGGCCAGCAAGCAGAGGTGGATCTGGCTGGATCTTCCTGCTTGCACTGGCTGCCTGAAGGAAGCTCAGCAGTTTGTTTAGGTCTCAGCTAAATTCCTCAAGCAAGCAATGAGCAGAGATTCTTGCTTTGCCTCTTGCTACAAAATGCTGAAAATTTAATGTTTTCATTTGAATTGGGTCTGGGTACTATTACCAAGGTGTTGAGAGTCTTAGGTCCTTAAAGGAGAGAAGAGAAAGAGAGTAACCAAATATTTGGATTTTGTTCATGTAGATGTGAGTATGGAAATGATTTCCTTAATAAGAGCATCTAATAATGGGAGATTCCTACTGTTCCAGGCTATGTACTAAGCTCTTAAGATAACTCACTTTATTCTTGGCTACAGTCCTAAAACACTATTATCCCCTGTATTTTATAGATGAAGAAATTGGGTACGAAGACCACATAGCTAATACCAGTAAGTAAAAAGTCAGAGTTTAATGCCAGGAAGTTTGTTTAAAACACATTCTAACATCTTTTACCTTCACTATGTTCTTTCTGCTCTCACCATGCTATACATGTTAAATATCACTGAGAACAGGGCCTCAGAGTTCAAATGCCTTTGTTAAATTTATTATCTCTGGGAGAAAATGTGGTTTTTTCAAACTGTAAGAACCTGCAAATACTAACTTCTGGCTGAGATAGCCAAGTGGGATTTCAGGCTCTGTATTGACAAATCTTTTGATGATTGTAGAAACGCTACGGTGCTTGCTTTGGCAACACACATACATAAAAAATGCCACAAATATGGATATTTATGTGAGTTCTGACATTTAATGTTGCATAATTGCTAAAAAGACAATTTCTGGGTCATGTAGGCCTCTAAAGCACATCTGTTAGCAAAATGTGTGAGCAGAATTGGCCTCTCTCTTCCATCACTAAATTCAGAGAAAACGGTTGCTGTAGTCAGGGGTTATACAGAGGACAATTAGAGGCAGGACATGGAGTTTATAACATTATTTTTATGATGGTCACCTAGAGTTAGCACAAGAAAATTCAGGAAATCTATCCACATTACTAAAGACATAGAATATTTAGCCAAGGGCCTGAATCCCACAGCAATGTCCCACATGAGTCCAGATGAAGACCCAGAGCTCATGACAATGCCTCCCACGAGTCCAACCAGAGGTCTAGAGCCCACTAGCAGGACTCATGCCAGTCTCTTTTATGGATCCGTGCTGGGAAGGCCCAAAGGTCAGCAGTGGAAGCCAGAAAGTCTATGCCAGAGGGGTGAAGGAGCTGTGTCGGTAGGTTGAGGGTTCTACACTGGAGTTGAGAAGTGACACTCATAATAAAGACCAGGGCTGTCCTGAAAAGCACCACAGCCATCCTCAGCAACACGGAGGCCCTGAGCTCCTCCGACCACAAGCACAGTCGAATATATCCCAGGAAGCCAGTGTGATGAGTTAGTTCATCCTGGAGACCAGACGGCACATGTCTTCCCCTCCGGAGCCAGGAAGCAGTGCTTAATGTGAGGACCAGAGCTTCTCCAGGAGAACCAACGGCTCAAACAGCAACATGTAGGAGAACCCAGAATGCCTCAACACACTAATGTGATAGCTTCTCCTTCTCCACATCTCTATGCTGGCAACTTTCCTCAGGTGGAACATCTATGCTCAGCGCCTTGCTGATGTAATCCAACTGGTGTTAAGTTGACCACCAGTTTTCAATCCATAACAACGGTCATTGGGACTTCACCTTGAGGAGCTAAAGACACACAAACCTGTCTCACGCTAACTCCTCATGCAGAGAATGAATTGCTTTTGTGATACGTTCACTCTATGCTCGGTGAACTTAGGGCCAATTTTTAAATTTTTGCCTTAGACAATACTCCCAGCAAGCATGACCCATCCTCTTTTGGTTGGATGGATTTCCTTTTATCTCTTGCTGGTTAGAACTTTAATTCAGTCTATTGGCTCAATAATTTCTATACCTTCGGCATCACTCACCCTAATCTGTGACTTGGAGTCATTTTAATGTACCTGCTGTAAGGCCCAAGGCAGTCTTGCTGGCATTCTGCTCTGTGTCTGCTCCATATGCTAATCAGGGTGGCTAAGGAAAGTTACCCTTGGGGTCTCTTTCTGCTGCCTATGCTTTCATGCTGTGGTCATTGTGAGAAACTTCTGTTCCAGGTTGTTGCAGGACAGAATGCAAGAAGACCTTCTTTGAAGGTGATAATCAGGGAGCAGGGAAAATTTACATCTATCAAATCCCTACTCCCAGCAATTAATAGGAATAGATGAAGTATTTTTTCTATCTTGCTCTCCCATCTATTACTTCTCGTTGGCTCCTTTTTCCTACAGCTCAAAAAGCTGAGGGTTTTTAATTTTTCCCTTTCTTTGAATCATGTACCTCCTCTTACTGCAATAGTGTAAATCTGAATATCCTAGTCTTATGGGGCCTCTACCCTCTACCACAAAGGCATTTTCTCTGAGCTCCCAGTTTTAGTTGTTAAAAGGATAGTTAAAGAAATTTTAAAAAGAAATTTAGTTATCTCTCTAGAATAATTGTCTGACTTCTAAGATTATTGTATTCTCCATAAATGGATCCAAATATCAATTTCTGAATATTTATCATGTTACTTTGTTTTCCTTTCCCTATGCACCTCAAGGCAGTAAAATAAGCTTCTGTAGAGCTAAAAGGAAAATAAATTTTAGTCCTTTAATTGATATTTTCTTCCAGTATCAGAAGCCTCAGGTCCTCTGTCAGGGATGTAGGGTGTTAGGTCAAACCTATCTACCTTAGCATCTGTCAAGAAAGTTTAGGATGTCAGCTCTAGGCATATATGTTCTAATGTAATGTCTGCCCTTCTTTACTTCCTTTAAATTATTAGTGACGAAATGTCAGGGTTCTTCTGAAATTTAATGTAATAATATTCTGTGTACACTTTTTCCAGTGTACGCTGAATCCTGGAATTATTGGCTTTCCTCTGCTGAGGAAACCATTCTTCTAACTTCAACACATAGGCAGAAATTTTTTCCATATGATATATACTTAGAAACTGAACATGTTAATTTGTGCCACTATCTACAAGGCCCAGTACTCATTTCAGAGCTGTGGAGGGACTGGCGTCCATGGCCTTGAAGACATAGTTAATGTCTAATCCAAGTGCCAGAGGCCGACTGTCTCTCATGCTTGAGTGCCCTTCCATGTCAGGGCTTCTGCCTCCCACTCTTCAGCGGCTTGATCCAGGAACCAGTCAAACTATGGCGATCCATGCTTTTTGTCTGTGTTTTCTATACATCCCCTTTAGGGAACTTTTCGTTCCAGTATATTTGAGAGTAAAGGAGGTTTGTACTATCATGTCCACTCCAACATCAGCTAAGTACTGTCACTGATGGTCTGTGCTGATTGTGTCTCCACCAGAGACCCTGCTTGGGACTGAATCATGTCTTTCCTAAGACACAATTGAACCTAGTATGATATTTGACTGTATTTGTAGATAATGCCTTTAAAGAGGGGATCATGGCTCAATGGCAGTACATAGGCAGGATTGAATCCAGTGTCTTTGAAAGAACAGAGAGAGACACCAGGGATTTGCTTGCACAGAGGAAAGATCATGGGAGGGTTGTCCATCTACAAGCCAAGGATAGAAGCATTTGGAAAACCCAATCCTGGCAGAACCTTGATCTTGAACTTCTACCTTCCCAAACTGAGAAAATAAATCTCTGGTGTTTAAGTAGCCTTTCTGTGTTATTTTGTTATGGTAGTCCTACCAAACTCATACAAAGCTCTGTCGCCAATGTGTGAGTCACAGCATTAAGAAATTATGCTCCTTTATGATCAGGGTCATTCTGTGACTTTGATGCCCTTTTCAAGCCTTTGCTTTGGGACGAGGTAGGGAGTGGAGTTTCTGTCCTTCCCAAGATAAGGAGATATGCAAGCACTCAAGATTATGCATTTGGGAAATGATTGGGAACTGGCAGGATTGACTCAGCATCCTAAATCTTGGAAATTGTACCTAATTCTGGACTAGGTCTAGCATTAGGTTCTCTTCTATTTCTCCAGGGTGGGCACCTAATAGGCATTCCAGAAAAAAGCTACTGTGCCTATAAGTTGCATCTATAAAGAAAAAAGGTTTATGGAGCCTTTCAGAAAATGCCTGAGCAAGGGTACCCCTTCAGGTAGGGGAAAGAGCCGGAGAGCATCCAAGGCATGCCTGTGGGTTTCCTTGACCCCTATACAATTCTCTGAGTGTATCATTGGCCTCTGGTCACTCTGGGTTGCAGAGGTCTAGCTTTTATGTTCTATCAGTGATACAGAGTTCAGCTAATCTCCTAGCGGTTCACCAATCTGAAATAAACCATACAGAGCCTGAGTCCTGACTTCAAAGACCATCTAGGAGAAAGTGTTTTTGGCCTGCTCACAGCAGCATGTAAACCACAACTGAAGCTTATCAGCAGTTGAGCTTTACCAGGCCACTCCTGCAGCGACTCCCTCAGACACTTTACCTTTTGCCCTCCAGAGCATCAGCGATAAGTCCTGGCTTGCTGCCCTCCCTGACAGGTGGCCTCTGAGAGTGGACTCGATGGGCTGGAGCATCCGAAACCTGCTCTGGCTGGGGGTCTTGTGGCTCCTGATCACCCCAAATACTAAGTTTTGGTGATTGTACCTCAGTTACCTGCTTGTGCTCTGACATGGACAGCACAGGTGACATGGCACTTGGCTCTGGGAAACACAAATAATGAATCCCTTGCACTATACTGCACGACAGCGAGTCCTTCTTTCCCCACTTTGTGACAAATCTGTGTCAACTTGAGGTTGACATTATCACTCTCATGGGTATCAGATTCAGGGTTCCCTGGGAGGACATCATATTATGAAGCTATGATACGAAGGCCCTCTTTTCCTTTGGAATTGTCAAGCCTTGTCAATGCTTTGGAACTGTGGGAAGTTTTCCTTTGGATTGTCAATCCTTTGGAATTGTGGGAAGTTATGTGAGGAGCATTTGCTGTAATCATTTGGCGAGGAGAGCCCTTATTTCCCCATTTTCTATCTCAGACCATCTGGGAACCTTTCTGCAGACTGTAAACTCTGGGGTACCCTGGGAACGTATTGTCCTATTGAATCAGACAGATGTGCACCCTTGTTACACGGGCAAAAATACATAAACCCTAAAAACGTTTGTTTCTTTGGTAAGATGAGGTCAATTATTTCTAAACTATAGGATTGTTCACAGAATTTAAAGACATTGGGTAAGTGACAAACATCCAAAAGAATCTTCTAAAACCAAGTAAGACTTTATTAAATGTTTGTTGCTTTTCCCCTGTTACACACATGTGAGCTCACAAAGTCCTAACAACTATCTCAGGTATATCCGTGATGGTTCTTGCTTTTCATTTATTAGCTCATGGAGGCACAGAGAGGCTCAGTAACTTGTTTGATGTCATACAGCAGATGGTGGCAGTCTTGGGTTCCATCTCCCATGTGCATAGGGAACCTTGAAAGTCTGCTTTATGGGAGAGAGATTGTGCATGGGTGTCGTGTGTGTGATTCTGGAAATGAATCTACTGTCATAAATAGGTTGCACAGTGATTCCCTTCCTATTTGCTGTATAGGGATTACTAACTGCAAATTTAGGTCTGGGAATTTCATCCCATGAGCTTGGAATTAGGGACTGTCAGTATGCAGACTTCTACCATTCCCTTAAACCACACAGGTGAAGGGCATCTGATCATGCCATTCATCTTTCATAAAACATTTCTGATGACCTGAGGCACGCAGGACAGGATTCCAGGCCTTGAGGAGGAAGTAGAGGATGCAAGACCCAAATCTCTGTGATCTGTGGAGTTTTCGTCTTATGAGTGATGAGAACCAAAATGACACAAATGAGGAAAAGCTCTGGAACCACAAACTGGGTAAGTACTCTGTGGAAAACCAGTAGGAAAGGCCTAAGAGAAGTGTGGTGAGTGAGTTGTGCTCTTTTATCTATAGGCTGGACTGGAAAATGCCCACTGAGAGTGACAGCTGACAGCGTGAGGGCTGGCAGAACTAAAGAAAGGCCAAGAACTCAAGTGTGAAAACTCTCTTCCAGACCTGCCAAACTCCTGCCCTCACCCCCTGGCCAGGGATCCATCTCTTTTTGCCCCCATATCGAGAAGTGAGGGAATGACCAGTAAACTAAGCTTCCTCTGTATTTACAGCCTCCACCTCTACAGCTGGCATTACTATCAGAGCTCTGCCTCCATACAATCATGAGGGCTGTTAGATCCTGTACAAGCAGGAACCCTCCTGTTAACTGCACATCTCAAGGTCTAGATTCCTGGTTCCTAATGAGCATCTAATCCCAAAATACCAACCCCTGGTCACACCACTACCCAAACTCCTCACCATCCATGGAAAAATTCCAAGAAACCCAACCTTGGTACCAAAAGAGTTGGGGACTACCGATTTAGGGTCTTTGTTGCCTGAAAAAAATTAATGAATTAAGCTCAGGGTAAGTTGGCACGGTATTCATTTCCTCCCCACTGCCCCTTTTCTTAGACTGTTTTGTCCCCTTAGACGGGATCGAGCACTCAGGTGACCTCAGCTGGAGTACTGGACTCTATTCTGGGGTCATATTCTGGGAAGAATGTGGTCTCATAGAGGTCAGCTGGGACAGAGTGGCCTGGAGGACTGTGCTCTCTGAAAGGGAACGACTAATTCATCCGTAGTATTTTGTGACCCCAGTTTTATCATATCTGAAAAGGTGTCATGTGGATGTGAACTTACACATTTCATATAGATCAACAAGCAGAAACACAATCAAAGTGAAGAGGATAGAGTTTGGGCACCAGTGCAAATTAGTTTTCTATGAGAGATCTCATAAAATGAAATGAGGTATCTGGGTGGGCTGAGTTCCAAGTAGCTGGAGGAGTGAAACAAAAAATAGACAAGCTGTACCCTCTTCTGGGTACGTTGTAGAGAGGACTCAGGTGTTTTGATCTGAAGTTTATGATTCCGTGGTTCTAGTGGAATGCCTGAGGGCAGGAGATAGAAATAAATAGAGCTGCAAGCTCCGACTGGGACCTTCTTGGGAATGGGCCCCAAGATGTTTAGATTGCTGCTGTTGGGCATCGTCACAATACTGTTCATGGATGAGGGTAAGGTCTGGGAAGGGAAGTGAGAGGGGTGGGGGAGGGATATCTGGGGAGGAAGGAAGAGGTTTCTGCACTTGGCTTTTGGTAATACTGTCGAATAATTTAAGATGAATTTTCTTCTCTTCACAGGCAGTGGCATCATGAAAAAATGTATAGTACATTTGGTTTGCAGTTCTTGGATAAATAATTCTACAAGGAGAAGGGACATTCTTGAGTGATCTAAGCATGGTTCATTTTCTTCACTCACCACACCAGGGTCTTTTTTCTGCCTTCAGCTGGGGAGTGGAGTCCTTAGTTCTTGGAGGGAGTCACAGCTGTCCCTGATGGGAGGGACTAAAGTGGAGGCAGTGTTGACATACTTTTTGTGATGTTTCCCCCACCCTAGTCCTCTGAAGCAGAATCAGTTTCTTTTAGGGCTCTCCATTAAGGATACCTTTCCTTTCTTTAGGGATTCGACATTGTCATAGGTGCAAACACTTCGATGGAGAAAAATGCCGTCATCCCATGAGAGACTGCTGGAAATTTAATGTGTGGCCAAACAACAAGAGTTGTTCCACAGAAAACTTTTACTTTAATGATCGCAATAGAGGTAAGTGGGGGTTAGAGAAAGACACAGAATATCAAAAATGTGAGCACAAACTCTGGAGCTGAGGTGCAGAGAGAAATTGGGATCATGGAAGAAGGTAGGGATGTGGGTTCTCCAGACAAAAAGCTGAGTGTGGAATGTGTGGATGAAGATGTTTTTTGGCTGCTCACGATGAGAGAGACATAGATAACATCTACAACCTCTGGGCTCATTCTAGTCTCTAGAACACCAGTGAGGTTCTGGGGTGAAGACACTGCCAAGAAGATGGTAGAATGAGACAGAGTGAACATGTTTGCTTTTCTTTCTTTAGGGAGATACCTGTTTCGTTATACAGTTCTGTCTTGCAAACCTTGTATCGGAGGAGTAACCCAAGTATTCCACGACCTTCAAAAAGAAACATTTTGCTGCACGAATGATGACTTCTGTAATGATGGGAGCGCTAACTTAGATCTAGGATATGTATCATTAGAGCAAGCAAACCTTATGAAACATTCTGTTCAACATAGAATTTAACCAGAAATCACCCACACATGACCCTACAAGAAAACAAAAAGCACCGAATTAGCCACAGGAAGAAGTTGCTACAGCCCAGAAAAAAACAAGCTCCTAGACAATCCAAGCTATGGGTTGCTAGGCAGAGGAGCTGAAATTGACATCATCTTTCTCCGTATATAAATAAACATGCTGCATTGGTTGAGCAGTACTTTTCTTCCCATCGCGAGAGCAAGGGCTCCCCCTGATCCCAGCTTTGTCTTTTCTTTATTTTTTTTCATCCTTTGTGGTCCTTCATCCTAAGAACCTTAGAAGTCGCATTGGGTCACAGCAGCAAAACGTTACAATAAAATAGTTAAGATTTTAAAATCATGTCTCAGGCTGGGCGTGGTGGTGCACACCTATAATCCCCGCACTCAGGAGGCCGAGGAAGGAGGATCTCTGCTAGTTTGAGGACACCTTGTGCTATAAACTGAGCTCAAGGCCAGCCTGAACTGCAGAGTGAGACCCTGTCTCAAAAGCAGAACAATGAATAAATGAACTAAAATCATGTCTACCTGTAGTCTTGGCTCTTTCCTCACCTGCTAACAGCAGCATTTTATATTTTCCCCAGAGCCAGACCCCAATCTCTTCTCTATTCCAATAGATCTAACTATGGAAGTTCATTGTTTCCTGTGTCCACACTTCCAGGAATGGAAAGGGGAAACTCATGGGTCACACACATCTCCACTCTGCCTTCTGGTTGAATCTCCCTGATTTTGCTACCTGATTCCTCCTGGAAGTTTCCACTTGTCTTTAGGTTCTGATGCTGAACCTGGGCAAAACACAAAATTCTGAAGCCTCTTGCCCATGGAATAAAATATTTTTTCTGTTGGAGTTTCTGAAGGACGACTAGCAGAAAGCAGACAGTATAGAAATAAAGACAAGGGATTACAAGAGATTTTAGGAGGAGTATCTGGGAGGAGAGTGGAAGAGGTAATTGATGGTGGGTGGCAGAGGAAGGCTGGAGTTGAGGAGGAGTTTAGCATTGTCAGTGTGGAATTAGAAACAGGTACGAGGAAGAGTCACTCTATTTGACAAATAGGTCATAGTGCCTGCCACCATGGCGGGGAAACTCCTGGACACAGCTGCTCTGGACCACACAGATCTATACCACTGTGTTTTCACTCCTCTTAGTTTCCTGTCATGGCCAAACCCAAGAACATCAGGGTGAGGATTTGCCTGATTGTTGGCCAGTAACTCTGTCTGTTGGGATATGAGGGATATTGTCTTCAGGAATATTCAAATAGTACCACACATTTAACGTGGGACCCACTTGTATTTCATCTATTGGTGAAGCCCTGCAACAGAAAATTGTCAAAAAAGTGATGAGTTTCAGGATTTCCTCTTAGTAGTCTTTGCAAAGTTATCAAGCTATAAAATTACAGACTCTGGTTTTTGAATAATTATTCACTCACTTTACACATGATACACATGATTACATTTGTTTATTAACTTCTACCACATCGTATTTATATAGGTAGAATAAAATATTTAAATCTAAAATTAATTTTAAAATGCTTGCAATTGCGTCTCTCTAATAACCAGAGATGTTGAACATTTTTTCATATATTTATTTGCCATTTGTATTTCTTCATTTGAGAAGTGTATATTTATTTCAGATGCCTGTTTTTGGATTGGGTCTTTGAATTTGAGGGGTCTGATTTTTCATCTCTATATATGTCCTAGATATTCATTTCTATATATGTCCTATATATGTCTTTTGTTAAAGGACAATTGGCTAAGAGTTTTTCCCACTCTGTGGGTTGCCTTTCACTTGGTTGGTGATTCCTTTTGTTGTGCAAAAGCTTTTTAATTGGTTGAGATCCCAGTTATTGATTGTTTGTATTATTTCCTGTGTGATCAGGGTTTTGTTCATCACATCTTTTCCTACCCCTAAGTCTTCAAGAGTTCTGCCTATTGTCTCTCCCAGTGGATTTAGGGTTTCTATTTTAATAACTCACTCTAGAAAGAATGGCTATTAAGAAATCAACCAATAACAATTGGTGGTGGTGGTATGAAGAAAAAGGAAACCTTTCTCCACTGTTGGTGGGAGTGTAGACTGGTGCAACCACTGTGGAAATCAGTGTGGAGATTCCTGAAAAAACATTTAGAGGTCCAGTTTGACCCAGTTATTCCCCTTCTAGGTATTGTCCCAGAAGAATTAAAAACATCATGCCACAGGGACATATGTTAATAGCTGCACAGATTGTAATAGCTAAATCTTAGAAACGACCCAAATGCCCATCAACCAAGGAATGAATAAGGAAGATATGGGCTTTTTATGCAATGGTTTTTTATGCTTCAAGCAGGATAATTTGAGGTTTTTCTAGGTAAATGGATGCAACCTGAGACCATACTATTAAGTGAAATAAATCAGACTCTCATATGTAAACATCCCATTGTCTCCCTGGTGTGAGAAACTGAAAAAGTAAATAAAAACCAAAATATACAATAAATACTGTGAAATGGGAAGAAATTATTTGAAAAGAAAAAGACACTAGGGTGGGGGAGGGGAAAGGAAGTAAGGGAAAAGGAAAAAAATCAAAAAACAAGAAAAGAATAAAATGGAAATGAAACTTTGTAAATAGGAAGGGGAAGATGGGTTGAAGAGAGGAGAGGAGATTGGGAAAAAAGAGGAATCAAAATATATCAGGTACCGGTATAAATTCCTTATGGTGAATAGGATCATTATGTATGTCTAAAATGTATCAATAAACTTAATTTAAAAAACACAAGTATTTGATGAGATTTCCTGGAAGCTGAACAATGTTAGGGTGAACGCTAACCTCTCGAGAGGCCGTAGGTTGGCTAATTCACCTAGACAGAAGGAAGGCAAAGGCTTGGAATTCCAAAGCTGAAATGATTCATGAGGAAATTCCTGTTATGGGTGGTTAGTGCCCAAGCAAGTTCAAAGTATGTCGCAACAGAAACCAAGAGGAAGGCTCAAATTAGAGAAGACGTGTAAGGTATTTCACCAAAACAGATGGTGGAAAAAGTAACTGGTGGACAGATGCCATGTGATACAGAGAGACAGGACAGACTGACCCTCGGTGATGCCTGAGCTTTCACAGAAGGCTCAAGCTCACAAATCCTGCAGCACAGCCCTCAGGGCTGGGTCACATCCACACTGGCCTCCAGCTCCGACCTCCCTGAACCCTGGCCCTGTCTTGGATTTCCGTAAGGTTCTCTCATTGCCCGTGTTACGGTTCATTCCCCTCCTCTTGGAAGATTTTTTTCTTTTTTGGTCTAATTGAAATCTTTTCTCATAATAATTTTGCAAATATAAAGAACAACAATGAACAAGAATAAAGTGAAATGAAAAGCTGAAGAAAAGTAAAGAAGTAAAGAAGACCAGCTCCTGAGCGATGTGGGTTATGATGTGGGTAAACAATATAGGAATCCAAGCACCCTACTTGATAAATTAGGAGTTTTATTAGCTGAGCCTAAAGACCACTCACATAGACCCCTGTTTCAGAGTTCCACCCAGTGGCACTGAACTGGGAAGTTACAGAGGTTTTAAAGCAGAGAACCACAAAAGACATCCTGCTGGAAACAATTTAGCTCGAATCTTACATTAATTTTTGGTTGACACTTGTATCCTGCTTCATTGTTGAGTACGTTAATTTTTCTCTTGTGGGTGCAGCTCGTTTTGCTCTTCTCATGGGATTGTACTCTAAGTAATTATTCACTCTTCTGGGTCAAATACAAGGCACAAGATGGCATCAGTTATGCCAAGCTACAACACTGAGTAAGTTTGCTGGCTGTGGATTCAGGGACAGGATACTCTTCTAAGCTGAAGGTCACTTACCTTTTCTTGGTTGCTGAGACAAAATAGCTAATGCCCATAATTGAAGGAGGAAAGGTTCATTTCAGCTCACAGTCTGCAGGAGTTTCAGTCCATATTCACCAATCTTCAAGGCAGCGTGGTATGGCAGAGGAGAAACAGCATGGCAAACAGGCAGGGTACAGCAAAAGCGGCAAGCAAGCAAGCAACAGGAGAAGCACTGACAGCAGAAGCCTTTTTTCTGTCCCTTATGCTCTATCCAGGGCTCCTCCCTTAAAGCAGGTAGCACTCACACCCAGGGTGGGGCTCCTTTAATCCTAGCATTACCTCTTTAGTTCCAGTATCACTCACTTTACATCCAGTAAAACCCCCCCAAAACCCAAAGAAACCCCACCTGTGACTGTGCGAGGCTTTGGGAAGGCATCTAGATACAAGCCACAGCAGCCCCTATGTTGAAAAGAGATTTATCAAAGTGTCTCAAAGTGTGCAAACACAAGACAGAAAAATCAGTGCTCTTTCCTCAGCTGTCTTGCAAATTGCAATTTGTGTAGGGCAGTGGAGACCATCCTATGGCACGCATGCCACAGCAGGCACGCAGGGCCTCTCTGCTGGCACATGAAGCAGATTGCCAGCACCATTTCAGCAACTGAGAAATGGATATTCTGGTTTAATTGCAGTGTTGCCACTTTATGATAAACAAGTGGGTTTGGGGGTTGCAGCTTGGGTGCTTGGTCTCTAAAAAGTTCACATCACTGGTCTATTTGGAAAAGACAGTTTTTCAGGTACCATGAGGAAATCGATGTTGTGGATATGACTATGTGGGTGTGTATTTGTGTGTGTGTGTGTGAGAGAGAGAGAGAGAGACATAGAGAGAGAGAGAGAGAGAGAAGAACTGGTAAGCTGATATTTTTGGTTCTAATGTACACGCTGGAAGAATATTTTCATAATAAACTAGAGATTCTACAACAGTAGCAAGCAATAAAGTGCTGAAGGTTTTAAATGTGCCCTGAGCATGCGAAGCACACACCTGTTGACTGATTTGAGCGTGGAAAGAAGTATTATTGCTACTTCTGCTTAATCGTTGTGGCGATATGTGGGTGCTTAAAGATAACTGAGAACTTTCAGCTGAAATATTTCTGTCTACCTCAGTTCTCCAAGGTGATAAAAAGGTGTTGTAAGAGTCATGTTTTAAACCCTACTGTAAGGAACTCTTAGAGCATAGAAATGCCAACCCTTTTAATGAGGATTCCATTGTTAACAACTGTTATCCCCTGACCAGAGAGGGGGAGGGTAAGTCAGAGGCACCGGGAAGGGTGACATGGATTTAGGAGAGAGATGCAGTACTGGTAAGACAGACGGGGCGGGAGAATCAGGGTAGGTAGAAGATGAAGGATGAGAAACATCAATAACATTCCTGGGTGAGGCCTTATGGGGATATTAGATATTAGAGTACTCTGTTACAGTAATTGTATTTACAGCAAATGTATTGATAAGTGCGCTTGTTGACAGTGAACTTCCCATTTCTGCAGAACTTCTGACAGTCCATATAGGATAACACGTGAGAAAAATCTGCAACAGGGAAGAACCACAGAGAAAAGCCGGTGATCTAAGTTTTCCAAGGCAGGTACAATCTGGCACCAATCTAGCAGCAGGACAGCTAGACGTCTGGCTTCCTCCCATCTTACAGTGCCCAGGAGCAGCGATGCAGGAATTGCAGGGTTGGGCTATTTGTGTGACGTCCTTGACAGTTCTCAATGCATTGTGCACCTATTTTGTTCTCTTTTCTGCTAGAGAATTAGCATTGGGGCTAAGTAAAAAATCTCTTTAGTCATTTTTATTGGGGATAGAGAATCCCTCTTCCTTCATCCCATTACCCCACATCCTCTTTTTTCCGCATGAACAGGGACCTGCTCTTCCTGTGCTGGGGGCATTCTGTAACTGGATTGTGTCATTTGGTTGGTCTCACTCTGAGATGCAAAACTGCCAAACCGACTGTCTTGGGAATTCTAAGGTTCTCATAGCACCTCCCTCTGACTTACTAGAGATGATCTTGAGAATCATGCATGTCTCGTCCTTCTGAGCAACACAGATGCCAAAATCTCTTCTGCAGCGGTCTGCTGTCATGTGGAGGTGACATGTTGCACATTTCAGGGATGCTGCAGCTAGAGAAGCACAGAGCTGGGTATGAGGCCAGATGGAGGCAGGGGCTTGGGATGGGCAATAAAGTTGGTGGTGGATACTGAAAGTTTTGCTTTGTGGGCAGAAAGTCATTCTCCTCCAGCAAGAGTGCACATTTCAGATTCAGTTCTTCTGTTTTTGTGGCTTGTACAAGCGCCTCCTTACACACATTGGTAGCACACAGCTAACAAGGGGCATCCCAGTCTCTGTGGCGTGCTCAGCTCAGACCCAGGGGCCAGTACGTCTGTCATGATGCAGGCTTACGGCACAGCGCCTCTCCATCTCACCCCTCCCCTCCGAATCTCTTTCTGCTCTTTTCCTTTGCCATCCATTTCTACTATCACCCATTGATTTCCCTATTGCTACTACACAAGCCATCCCTCTAGAGGTAGGGTACGCTTTAAAGCTTTGCTCTGTTTCTTAGGGTTCTCTAGGAAAACACAACCTATCATCTGTGCATGTCTCTATGTACTTAGCTATTACCTACCTACCATCTGTCTACCTATGATCTGTCATCTGCCTACTTATTATCCATCTACAGATCTACCTATCATCTACCAATGTATTATCTACCTACCCATCTATTATCTATTTATCTGCCTACGTGTCCGTCTGCAAGGGGTATCCGACAGGCTTCCAGCATCGGAGGCAGGAAGGGGCAAAGTGGCCACGTAGCACTGAAGAGCCGGCTGCAGCACCAGTCACTGCTCTGCCCAAGAAGCCACAAGTGCCCAGTAAGAGGGATCCAGGACGCAATGCCACCCTGAGATTAAAAGCCTGGAGCTGCATGAAGAATTGCTCAAATGGATTCATATCAGAAATCTTGAGAATTTGACGTTAGTATCTACAGTTGCAAAAATGCAGCCCCTAAAGAAGAACAGAGCTTTCCTTGTTTTAATCAGCATGTTGTTGCAGTGCACAATGTGTACGCTCCTTCTGTGGAGCTGGTGTGTGTGTGTAGCACAGCTTAACTGCTTTTTACATCCTCTTTCCCTCACTCTCCTCTCCCTGCACCTCCCTCCCTCCATGTCAGGGTCTCCTTCCCCTATGAGAAAGATCCTTCTCCCTACTTCTCATTATCTATCCTTATACTTTGAGTTTTTCACACGGAAAAGTCTGTGTGATATGTAAGCTTGTGTGTGCAGTTTATTTCACTTAGCACTATGGTCTCAGAGAGAATGGAGCTTTCAGCACCCAGGGCAACTTCCTCCTCCTCCTTCGCTTTCATTGCATTGGGGCTGCAAGCCTACTGGATTTGCTGACCCATGTGACAGTGCTCTCCAGACACGCCCTGGAAACACCCAAAAGTGTGCTCACTAACCTGCTAGGCATCTTTCCGTGCAAGTCAAACTGACAATCACCATGAACCATCACCTCTGCACAGTGTGTCCCACACCCATGAGGTCCATAACCCAGGTTGGGCCACCTACTGGGGTCTCTTACCTGTGGTGCTAAATAGGGTACACTTGGTGAAGTCCCCACTTTCACTAGGCAGCTCTCTTGAGCCTTAGGGTACCAGCTTACAGTGGATTTGAAACTTTTGTCCCTTGCCACCTCTCTGAAAATAGTAAATCCACTTCACACGTCATTGAGTGAACGTGTTCTGTGCACAGGAATCAAATAGGTAACCTGTGCATGGTGAGTGTAAACAGCCAATTGTACTGTTTTTGAGTTCAAGGGATGTAAGGAATAGCCTTCTGAATTATAGTAAAATCCCCTATGGAAATCAGTATAAAGATTCCTGAAAACCTAAAAATAGGAATTGTCTATTTTTCCTCAGCCATTTTTGTTCTAGGTTATCTTCCCCACAGAGTTAAAGGGATCGTATAACCATGCTACACACATAGCCATGTTTATAGTAGCTGAATTCACAATTCCCAAATGGTGAAGGAGGCCTATGTGTCCATCAGCTGATGAATGGATAAAGAAATTGTGGAATGTGTACACAGTGGAGATTTAGTCAGAAAGATAAAGCTCGAGCCATTTGTAGGAAAATGGATGACCTTGCAATCTTAATGTTAAGCTAAATAAGACACAGAGGTTGAAATATCGCATGTTTTCTTTCCCAAGAACAATCCAGTTGGTGATGTAGCTCAGTGGCACAGTGCCTGGTTGCAAGCGCAAGGTCATGAATTTGATTCCAAGTACCAGAAAAGAGAGAGAGGGAGAAAGCAAGGGAGAGAGAGAGAGGGAGAGAAGGACGGAGAAGGGAGAGACAGAGACAGAGACAGAGAGACAGAGAACCAAAATCTAAATAAAGAGCAAATTGAAAGATAGATGGCAGGAAACAGGGAGACAGATCTTTTGCAACTGAAATTGGGACCAAGAGATGGAGGGAGAGGGGAGGAGAGTGAGGATTAAAAAAAGAATTAAGATGTGTGATATACATATTCCAACTTTTCCTGAGTAATTAATCATCGTGTACTATAAACATGTGCTTATAAAAATGAGATAATTCCTGGAAGCACAAAAAGAAAAACATGGTGACACCTTTCTCAGATTTTACAGGATGAATTATTACAATAACATTCAATTTTTGAAACTCTCTTCTTGCTACACTCAACTGAGAAAAGAAAGAAGCATTTATTTATAATCCTGGAAGACAGTCTTTTTTCTCAAATTGTATCTGGTTTAATCCTTACAAAAGCCTTGCAAGAAGTTGTGTCCATTTGTCAGATGAGCACCCAAAGGTACACAGAGTTTAAGACCTTGATTGGACCTTTAAAAAAAAAAACCTGACTTGAGAGTGTACAGAATTTCCTCTCCTAAATATACTTGTTGTCATAATAAAGTTTTCCAGAAGGGTGTCAGAAACTATCACGTATGATCCAGAGACACAGCAGGATTATTCGTTATAGACTGACTAGCTCCCTCAGAAAATGAGTGTAGATGAAAAGATGTTCTGAGGGAAATCTTGTTGGAATTTGGCTGATATGGGGAGGGTGAGATAGAGGAGAAGCACAGGACACAGTGACAGAGATACAGCAACCTCAGACTCCCGGAGGGGAACGGTGGGCCCTGGAGAGGACCGGAAGGTTGCTGGGAAGGCGAGCTCCCTTCACTCACTCGCAAGTGCCGTCAAGGTTCAGCCCTGCACGAATACCGTTAAGGATGTGGACTCCCCTGGGGTCCCCTGCGTCCTCCAGTCTGGGACTCACCCACGATGAGGCTGAAGAGGGAGAAGAGCAGCAAGAAGCGCTTGTTCATCCTGACTCAGGAGTCTCTTGTGTGGGAGAAAAGACAGCAGGGGCTGCGGGCACAGGTGTTCGGGCTCCGGGGAAGATGCTTGCCTTCCTCAGTGGCCTGTGATTATTCATGCCTAAGGGAGCTCGTCACGCAAGGGGTTTTCTTGGAACTTCAGTTCATTGGCTTGTCCTTCCCGTGGCAGAGAGTAGTGGTGACTCATAAATGTTGGGGATTTCAGTCTATGAACTTCTTCAAAAAATGTAAAATCACAGTTGTCATTCAATATCCAATATTTGATATCAAATATTTAAGCTGCTGTGTCTCATTTAGCTTAACATTAGGATTGCAGGGTGTACCCATTTCCTACAAATATCAGAGACCTACTTTCAGGAATCTCTATGGATGCCAAAATCCACCAATGTTCAAGGTATGAAATTGCATTGTATTTGCATACACTCAGGTACACTCACCTGTACACTTCAAATCATCTCTAGACTATTCAGGATATCCTACGTGTATTCTAACTAAACTGTGCTCGCACAGTTTCTGTTCTTTTAAGATTCTCCTTCACAGATGGTTCCAGAAAGGTCCATTGAGTTTTGGATCTCCATTCTACCAGATTAATTCTAATTTCAATTAGAATTCTGGAATTTTAAACTCCACCTAAATATTGAGGTCCTGAAACTTACTCAACAACCTTCAACAGTTACTACAACTATCAAACTGTTTTCCTAAAAATAATTTGGTTTTTCATTTTTCACAGGTTGGGAGAGGATGGCTATCAGATCCTATGAACAGAGCTTGCGTGGTGTAACAGTGTGGTAATAACTGTTACGCGTCTTATCAAGTCATTTATCTGTGAAGTTCTATTTGGCTAATTTTTTGATTCCCTTCTTACTTTAACATTCTATGGCTCATTACATAAGTTGTGGGGATGGGCAAACAGTTCTGTTGTTCTGAAATAGCTAATCCTCTGTTTGACAAAGGGTGCCACTCTGCATGAATAGCACCCAAACTGCGTTTACCCCTGTGCCACCAAAGCCTCCAGTCAGCCTAGAAGCCACCTGTGCTGCTCTGAGGGGAGAAACCAGAGCATCGTGTCCTCATGTTCAGGTCTGGCTTGCCTCTGGGGTGGATGACAGAGATCTTGCTGATAGCCTAGAAGAGCACACTTTGTGCTTCTCTGTGACATGCTTTATTGTGGGGAAAACATCTTTAGCCTAGAGTCAGGCTCCTGGCTTCTGTGGGGGCAGCGTTTGATTTACCGAGTGGAAACTGATTTTGGTGAGAAATGACAACCCTTTAAACAGTCTGGCAGAGAGGTGCTTGCTGTAGGACCCAGAGAAATATATAGTCCCTTTCTGCCTTCAGTTGCTGGTGGGGACAGAAATGAAGGAAAAAGAACCACATGGTCCTGTTGAGTGCCAGCCTCCTGCCATGTCCAGGGACACGTTTCCACACAGATTGTCTCACTGAGCCCTTACAGCAGAACGGTGAAGGACCTAGCAAGGGGAAAAGCAAGGGTTCACCCCTAGAGAGTGTCACTGACAGGCTTTCTTTACTGTATGGCTGTGCGTATGATGTTTCAGATGAAAAGTCACAATAGATACCACAAAATTGCAAAAACCCCTTTTGGGTCTGTTATGGACTGATTTCATGGAGATGCATTAACACCTT
Organism: Hydrochoerus hydrochaeris; assembly: GCA_004027455.1. Classification (NCBI taxonomy): domain Eukaryota; kingdom Metazoa; phylum Chordata; class Mammalia; order Rodentia; family Hydrochaeridae; genus Hydrochoerus; species Hydrochoerus hydrochaeris. The sequence goes on along the minus strand of PVLA01009347.1, from coordinate 49,485 downwards.
ACTCTTGGCAAAGTTTCCTACTACAGAGCCTAGTGGCCATTAGCTCTATGAGGTGCAATGCTTTGGGTATGTTTTGGCCCACAGGATTTGGAAGCTTGGTGTCTTTCCTGACCTTGGGATAAAATGTCCAACGATGTAACTTTTTTTTTTTTTTTTTGGTACGGTGGATCGAACTCTGGACCTCATGCTTGCCAGGCAGGCACTTAAGCCACTGAGCTAAATCCACGGCCCGCCAAAGATGCATCTTAAAAGAGGAGAGGTGTGGCTCACAGTTTTGGGGCGACGCAGACTGGCTGGAAGGCAGAAACAGTGCTGCAGAGGTGCCTGGCGAGAAAGGCTGCTCACTCCATGCAGCCAGCAGAGAGGGTGGAAGGGTGGAGCCGGGGACAAGAACAGCTCTTCCAAGTCTTGTCTTCAGTGAGTGACCTGCTTCTCCCAACCAGGTCCCTCCTCCTAACGGAGCAATGAATGAAGTCACTATCAATGCTCCACGATCCTGTCACCTTCCAAATACATGAGGCTTTGGGGACATTTAAGGTCTAAACTACAGCACTTGGTTCCCTGTGAGGTGGTATGAAGGGGCCTTGGAACCCTTAGAAGTAGGTCCCATGAAAGGTCACCGAGTCATGAGGGCTGGCCTCCGAAGAGATTAAGGTGATTTTCACTGGACCCTTGGTTAACTCTTGAGAGAACAAGGTGTATAAAGAGACTCCTCCCTGTTCTAGCTTTCTGCTTTGCCATGTGGTGGCATTGGCTTGTGTTCCCACTATGATTCTGTTTGCCATGAAATAATTCAATGAAGGGGCCTCTCCAGGGTCAGTTCAAGCTTGCTTTGATTTTGAACCTCCAAAAACATGAGCTACACAAACCTCTTCTCTTCATAAAGTACCTACCTTCATGTATTTCATTACAGTAACTGAAAGTGGGCTACTACACATTATAAACTTTAATAGAGAATTTCTATTTTTAGTCTTATTAATTTCTACCTGATAAAAAAACCTCCCTATTATCTAAATATTGACAACAAGCTACAAAAGAGTTAGCAGTGGCTGAGACTTTGTTAGCCATAGTAAAAAATAAGGTTTTCTCTTCAAAATTAAAAAAAATAAGGTTTCATTTGTATCTTTGAATTTTGTAGGACACAAAAGTCACACTGGTTTTATTTATTTTTATTATTATTTTTTTTTGGTACTGGGGATCAAACTCATGACCTCACACGTGTCAGGTAGGTGCTCACACCACTGAGCTAAATCCCCAGCCCTGGTGTTATTTTTGAAATATTCCTGGGAATGGATATATGAAGACAGACTCAATCAAGGAGTCACATATGAGACTCAGGATGTGGATTTTTTTCTGCCAGATAACTAAGCTCTCTTTGGAAAAGCACAGTTGTTCAGCTTTGTCACTTTACAAAAACCTTTACTTTGGTACTTACCAGCTTGCTAAATAAAAGAAATCCATGTTATTGAGAAAATGTTTGTAAACTACCTAAGAACTGGGTTGGGAATTGCAACAGAAAATTAGGGTTTTCTTGTTGAAGTTTATATTTCTTTTACAAATTGAAGCAGTCCTTAGGAAAACAGCGGTTTTGCCATTCTCCTTCACTTTGCAGTCAGATAGAACTCAACAAGGTCAGCGCCTCTTTTTCCTTTTGATTTTTCCTGCTCTGTGCAGGATGAAGCTATTAAAGAAAAATTCTGCATGATTTTTTTATGAATCAGCCAGTCAACTTTTAGGCAGTGGTGACAGCAGCAAAGGTGATTTTCAGTCATACAAAATTTGGACTAGAAACAAAAACTTTTTTTGTCTCTTCATAGCCAGATCTACAATGCTTGGTAACTGGCTACTTTTGCCGTTTTATTTCCTCAAGGAGTTCCCGCCCACACAGGACACTCATCCATTTTAAGACACACATGTGCTGATGACTCTTTAATAAATTTTAAAATAACTAAAATACATTCTGTCATCAGGCAAAAAAAAAATCCAACTCTGTCAGAAGTAGGTTTCTAAATAATCACATTTATGAATATTTTTGTGGAGAGATGTTTCCTGGTTTTCATGAGGACAACTCTTGAGGCACCTTTTCTAATAAGTGGAATCTTCCACTTTTGCCTTTTTTGTTTGTTTGAAAGGAAAACAAAGCCTACTCTTGAAACGTTTTTAAAGAGAAGATTTTATTCATGGTGTGGTTTACCTGAAAGACACTTTTCACCGTCTGAAATGTTAAAATCATAAATAATGGTTAACGTGTAAGTGTTTCAATTCAAGGTCCTATGTTAAAAAGAGTTAGTGGTCAAACTGATGTACAAAGAAGAGGAGAAAGATCAACATCCTTGAAAACTTTTAAATGCTGCAGTACCAGGATCACATCAAAATCAAAAGAGCTTTGTCAACTTATTTGAAAGAAGAAACCTTTAATCACTGGAAATCTTTCGAAAGTGATTTGTCTTTTCATGACATGAAAGCTGAATCAATGGATCATAATACTGTATTTTCTGACATGTATCATCTAAAATGTAGACAGCAGAGATGAATTCATTTACCTTAAGACAAAACACTTATTACCACTGGAGCTTTTTAAAATTTGTTTTTATTTAGAAATTATTTCAAACCCGTGGGAAAGTTGCAAAACTAAAAACTAAAACTGAAATACCATTATAAAAGATTCACCTCTTGTCAACATTTTATTTTCTAAGGGTAGAAATATTCTCAGTGGAGTTACAAACTCCAGTGAATGTAACATTAAAACATCATTTTATCTCTCATAGCATGTTATTTCATGCAACAATATCTTTGGTGCTATTTCCCCCCTGAATATAAGAACCAGTTTAAGGCAGGTGTTACATTGTTTTCTTCTTAGCTCCCTTTAACCTAGAAATTTTCTAAAGCCTTTCTTTGCCTTTCATGTTATAGACACACATTTTCTTTTCTTTTGAGGAAATAGAAAAGCTAGACGAAATGGCAAATGTAACTTTCACTTTTAAAGAAAATACCACACTGTTCTTCATAATAACTGTAGCACTTTGTGTTTCTACCAGTGGTGAATGAGAATTCCAGTCCTTCTGCACCCTTGCCAAAATGTGAGGTCGGTCTTCTTAATTTTAGCTTTTCTAATGGGTATGAAGTGTTTTGAATCAGCATTTTATCAATGCCAATGATGCTAAGAGTTTTTCATGTACCTATTTGATATTTGTATAGCTTCATTAACAAGATGTTTGTTCAACCATTTTTTCCCATTTTAAAATTGAGGTGTTTATTTCTTGCAATGCCAGGTAATATCAATTAGGGTTCATAGAGGAACAGATTTAATATGAAATCCACAGATAAGTATGCATGATTATATAAAGGATTTACTAAATAGATTTATAATAGCTGCCTATGGAATCAGGGGTGAAAAAATGAAAACAGATGTCTGTGCCCTGGATCCAGTTGAAAGTCAAAAAGCCTAGAGCTCACAGCAGAGTCCAGTGTAGGACCGTGTTGGAAAGCCAAAGGGTCTTTGTTAGAAGGCTGAAGAGCCCTTTGGAAACCGGAAGGAAGTGGAAAGGAGCATCCAAAGCTAATGGCCAGGACGGAAGCCTCCAAAGTAGTTAAGAGGAAGACTTTTTCTTCTTTCCCTTTCTACTCTAAGTCTTGGCGGGTGCCACCCACATTTGGGGTGAACCTTCCCTCTTTGCTTGCAGTTAGTTCACAAGTCAATGATCCACAGACAGATCCAGAATGATGCTCTACTATCTGATAAGTGCTTCTCAGTCCATTTCAGTCACACCAGGCATTGAACTCAGGACATTGCTCACAATGGGCAAGAGCTGCTACTGACCTTCAGCCTCCAGCTCAGGATTTTAGTTTTTTATTGTTGAAAGTTTTTCTGAATGTACTGAAATGATCATACAGTTTTCCCTTTTCTATTGCAATGTAAATTAGTTTGATTGATTTTACTTTATTTGGTACTGGGAATTGAACTCATGACTTCACACTTGCCAGGCAGGCACTGTGCTGCTGAGTTATCTCCCCAGCCCAGACTGATTTATGATATAAGACCAATTTTGGGTTCTTGGGATATGATTGACTTGACTATATTTTCTTTTTTATATTTTTGAGCTCAATTTGTTGAAATTTTTTAACATATTTGCAACTACATGACTTGACATTCTAGTCTAGTTTTCATTTTTTGCAGTGTCTTTGGTTTTGGAGTAATGTTAGTTTTCTAAAATCATCTGAGAATTTCTCCTCAATATTATGGAAAATTTTGTGGTGAGGTGCTATTATTTCACCCTTGAATGTGTGGTAGAATTCCCAGGTGAATCCGTCTGTACCCAGAAGCAACCTGCCTTCCATTTTTCCCTTATATCCCATCAGGCTAAAAGCCTGGTATTTGGTAGCACCCACACCCAGGGCGGGGTTTCCCAATCCCCACAGCCAGGACAACGTGAACCAACCAGTGGACTACCACACACCCTTAATCCATAGTGATACATCTTATACCAGACACTTCCCCAAAGCCCCACCTATAAGCTCATGAGGCTTTGGGGGACCATCTAGATGCAAACTGGAACACTACACATTCAGTTTAACTCAGGGCTATTCAGATTATCTGTTTCCTCTTGATTGAACTTTGATAATATGTGTCTTTCACGAAATTTTTTATTTCACCTAAGTGGTTAAATTTGTTGGCAATAAGGTGTTCATAACACTCCCTTATTTCTATTTTATTTTAATTTTTTGGTACCAGGAATCAAACTCAAGATCTTGCAATGACCATGCAGGTGCTGTGCCACTGAGCTGTATCCCTGGCTCTTTTTTTTTTTAATTTAAAGAGAAAAAAAAAACCAGGAAAAAGGTAGAAATATTACAGAATTCCAAGAAAAGAAGATAAACAGTAAGAAATCACTGGTTGATAAATTACATATTGTTCTTTTAGAAATAGTTATTCAGGTTACAGAATTAAAGCACACAAAGTGGACACTAAAGCAGTGAGAGTATAAACAGATCTGTTCAACAATCCAACAAGAACCTAGAAATATTGTCATCAATCCCACACATCTAAACATACATGCAGCTATATCTTTTATAGCACTTCCTATTTCCTCTTTTTTTACAATAGCAATTATACATTTTAAAACTTTTATTTAAAGAGAAGAGAAAAAAGAAACAAAACAGAAAAAAGGGTAGCAACAATACAGAATTCTAAAAGAAAGAAGGAAAAAGGAGAATGAGAAAAAGTCCCACTAAGAAGTCAGTAATTTATAAGTTACGTATTGTCATCCTGGATGTAGTTGTTCAAGTTACAAAGTTAAAGGGTATGTAGTAAATATTCAAACAGTCAGACTACAAACAGTGCTGCTCAAAGATCCAACAAAGATTCAGCAATATGGTCATCTATTTTACACACTCAAACATACATGCAGTTATATCCCTTAGAGCACTTTCTTTTCCTCTCTTTTTTACAATAGCAATTACACATTTTGGTTTTATTACACTTGTAGTTGTTATTTACTTTTTACACTAGAGACACAATATGATATTTATAAATATGATTCTTATTTATTTCACTAATGAGGATAGTCTCAAGTTGTCTGCATTTGCCTATGAAGGCCTCAAGCTCATCCTTTTTTATAGCTGAGTAATATTCCATTGTATAAAAATGCCACATCTTTTTCATCCACTCTGCAGTTGATGGGCATCTTGGTTGTTTCCAGGATTTAGCTATCACAAATTGTGCAGCTATGAACATGGGTGCACATATATCACTGTGATATGAACTTTTCAGTTCTTCTGGGAAAATACCCAGGAGGGGGATAGCTGGATT